>PVKA01012774.1:0-56870 GCA_004027165.1 Ctenomys sociabilis
TTCCGAGGTCCAGGCAGCCTGTGACTGTGATAGAAAGGGAGGCATGAGAGAAAGGGGGAGTTGGGAAGATTCCCTGCTTCATAGATTTGCTTATGTGTATTGTTGGTGTATGACTTTTTCTGTAAAAGATAGCAAGTTAGTGCTAATACTTAAAAATTATCCCTTTCTTCTATTTTTACCTATAGGTTCGCTTATATTGTTTGATATCCTAACAAATCAGAAAGATTCTTTGGGGGATGTTGACAGTGAAAAGGTAATTTAGATGTTTAGCTAAGTTCTGTGGTAGTATTCCATAGTAAAATCATTTAGAAAATAAATAAAATCATTTACACTTTTTAGACATTTTTGTTTTTAGCCAAGTTTAGTCTCATACCATGGTGTTAAATCTATGTTCAATAGGCTAGTAATTATCTGTCATTCTTGAGTGATAAAACCTTCTACAAATAACTGCTGAATTCTAAAATAACCATAAATATCTTTATTTCTCTTATAAATATGCACTAATACTAGGCATGGTGGTGCATACCTGTAATCCCAGTTCTTGGGAGGTTGAGGCAGAAGAATCACCAGGAGTTTGAGGCCATTTTGGTCTACATAGTAAGTTCAGGGCCAGCCTGAACTGCGTAGAGAGACCCTCTGTCTTGAAAAACAAGAGCACATGCATTGCTGTAGAATTGTAAGATCATTGAGTTAATTGGAGTTTGTAAGTCAATGAAGAATGAAATAGGTGCAAATTAATATGATTTATGGATATTCTATTTGAAAGTAGAAGGACTTGATGTTTAAACATCTTTTAGTAATTGAAGCAAAGGTCTATGAATATGCATTATAGAGAATATTGATTTGCTCTTTGGTAATTGCTGTCTTGGGTTTTCTGAGATCTTTCAGAGGTGATTAGTCTTAGGCTGTTGTTTTTTAGGCTGTTTCTGTAAAGCTCAGTAAATACTAATAATGCTGGAGAATATTTGCACACTTATTCATTCATTTGAAAGTATACTTTTAACTAAAGTTACAAAAGTTTAGAAATCAGTCTCCATTTATGTTTTGCATAAATTTAAAAAAGTAGTATTAATAAAGGAAACTAAATGAATTTTGAGAATGTGAGCTTTATGATTTCATTTTTAGGATTTGCTAAATATTGTCATGAATCATGAAGACATGGCAACCCTGGAGGAAGAGTTGAAGAAACTTCAGCTCTCTGAATTCTTTAATATCTTTGAGAAGGAGAAAGTAGATAAGGAAGCTCTGGTAAAAATAATCCTTTAAATCCTTATGCCAAACCATGTTTAGGATTTTTATTTATTGTCAACATGTTTATGAAGAGCTTGCCCTTTAAAAGCTTTTTAGTTGCGTAAGTACTTTGTTATCAATAATGCTTATTAGCTTTGTGTGTTTACTTTTTATCATATAAAGTGATCTTTGTGGGAGTCCAGAGTTCAAGTGAGTGAGCCTGTGTGGTGGCACATGCCTGTAACCTCAGTACTGTGTGATGCTGAGGCAGAAAGATTTCAACTTCCAGGCTAGTCTGGATAACTTGACAGTTTAATGAGAACCAACCTACTGTTTGTAGTGTAATATTAGATAGTCACACACATGAGAAGTTAGACTTACAATGCCTAGTAAGGAAAAGTCACAGTGGTTCTAAACATGTGCAAGAAGAAGAAGTAAACATGTCTTGAGTGGCTAAAGGACCCCTTCCCTGGTATGATGATCAGCATTAAATTGGGGTCTCTTGTTGACCAGTTGAGTGCAATTCTTCTGTTTGCTGTGTCTTCATGCTGTGTATCCTTCAGTAAATCATACCCTTCTCAACAGTGTGACAGTAAGTAAATGTGGAAATCATGGTGGTATTTTTTTTTTTTTTTTTTTTTTTACATCAAGCCATTAAGTACCCAGCTTCTCCAGGTTGTTTTAATTTTGTTTGAGGCAGTGTCTACTATGTAGTCCAGGCTGGCCTTGAATTGCAGTGATTCTCCTGCCTTGGCCTCTCAAGTGCTGAGATTACAGTCATGTGCCACCATGGTCAGCATTTTTTTTTTTTTTTTTCATTTATGTTTTTGGTATAGGGTCTCACTATGCAGCTTGGACTCATAATGATCCTTCTATTTTCAGCCTCCCCAGCGCTGGGATTACAGGAGTGTGCCTTCACCCTCAGACTCATTTGCCAGCTCAGTGTGCCCCAAGGCCATGGCCAGTGCAGCATGCAGGACTGGGGATCAAACCCTGGTCCCTGGGCTTGCCAAAGCAGGCACTTAGTCTGCTGAGGTATCTTGCCGGCCCTCAGCATTTTTGTTTTGTTTTCACAATAACAGTGTTGTCTATACTTCTGTGACAATTATAGTCTAGATTCTTCTTTAGGTTGTTTCACAAATAGCCTTTTTTTCTTCAGGTTGTTAGTGGTATATCATTAGGAACCACAGAGAGTTTATGTCTCTTCTTCTCAGAAAGTAGGACATTTATTTAAAGTCAACAAATAGATTTTATTTTGTCTTGAAATAAAAGATTTGGTTTTCTATGCCTAGGCTTTATGCACAGACAAAGATCTTCAGGAAATGGGAATTCCCTTAGGACCAAGAAAGAAGATACTGAACCATTTCAAGAGCAAAAGAGATTCACAGGTACGTGCCTAATGTGGCTGGTGGGTATCCACCCATATGGAGGTCTGCTAAGGTCACCATGGCAATGATCCAGTATGGTGTTGGCTCCAAAATGACAAGGTGTCTCTCCAGGGCTAACTTCCCTATTCTAGTCCCAAAATAAACTTTCTGTTTCCTTTTCTGCTAGTGAGTGCCAACAACCCTCCAATCCTCTGACAGGATGCTTCACCTGCCCATGTAAACTCTACCCTTAGTCCAACCTAATAAAAACCCACTCCCCAGTTTCCTCCTCTGAGGGTCCTTGCAAGCTATAAGCAGCCCTCCCACACTGCCAATAAAGGCTTTCTGTTTACCTTTGTCAGTGTGCGAAAAACCTTATAGTGGCTTGTTGGACCAAGAAGTTCTTTAAATCTGTGATGTATTTTATAAGTTGTTTCTCTGGCTAGCTCAGCAGTCTCTGTTTTCTTGGGTTTTTAAAAAAACTTTTATTTGTTTGTTACAGGGTCTTGCTATGCAGTTAGACTCATAGTGATCCTCCTGTGTACCACCATGCCCAGTTTCAGTAGCCTGCAGTTTCAGTAGCCTGCATGGTATGCCCTGGATTCTGGGGCTGGTATATCATGTGGTACCGGGGATCAAACCTGGGTCCTTGCACTTGCCAGGCAGGTGCTTAGACTGCTGAGCTGTCTCCCCAGCCCAGCAGCCTCTGTTTTTATTTGTTTACAGTGGTCCCTCACTTATCATGAAGGTGATGTTCCAGATATCCCCGAAATAAGTGAAAATCAGCAAAGTAGAGATGTTGTGTGTATATATATATATATTCTTCCCTACACTCTTATAAACCTTTCTCACACTTAAAAACACTTCTAATATTGCTAACCATTTTCAAAACTCATAAACCTATGTAATTTTGACAACATACATATACTGTGGTATTCCAAAATCCTGTGATATAGTGAAAAATTTGCAATAAATAATTTAAATTAGTATTTTTTGAAAACCCGTGAAACAGTGAGTCAGTGAAAGGTGAACCACAAAACAGCAAGGGACTACAGTATTTTGTTTCGTTTTTGAGATGGGTCTTACATGTTGCTGAAACTACCTCAGACTCTGCTCCTGAGTGGGTGCCCTGCAGGTTTGTACCCTGGAGGTAGCTAGCTAGATAGGTTTGGGAGTGATCTCTGGTGCTTAGATATTAGGTACATTTCTTTTTAGGTTTTTTGAGACAAAGGTTTGCTCTAATGCAGACTGAGTTTGAACTTGCTATGTAGCTCAGGCTGACCTTGCAGGCACAGTGACCTGCTGAACTCTCAGCTCTTAAGTACATTTTCTTTATCCATATCTTAAAATGTGTTTTTGTTTTTGTTTTTGTTTTTTAGGAAAGGGTCTTGTTATATAGGCCAGGCTGGCCTCGAACTTGAAGTCTTGCCTAGGCTTGCCATGTGTAATTCTCAGGATTCTTATTATTCAGTGGCTGGCTGGCTACCTTTTCTTCTTTTTTGGTACTAAGGATTGAACCCAGGCCCTTAGCACTGAACTACATCCTTAGCCTTTCACAACCTTCACTGCATGCATCAGTGACCTTGTTAAAGAGTGTACTTGGATAGTTTCTATTTTATTCACAGAGTTCTGCGGACATTACTTATCACTGTATGACTCCTGGACATTTCCATTACCTCCAGAAGAAATCTGCTGATGTGCATCTCTGCCCTCAGCCACTGTCAGCTCCAACCTCTTCTGTCTTTGTATTTGCTTATTTTTGATATTTCCATGTCAGTGGGATCCCCTGATACTTGGTCTTTTGTAGCTGGCTCCTCTTTATTTAGCATAATGTTCTCAAGGAATATCTATGTTTTAACAGTAGGTCTACTGTTTTTCTGGCCACCAGATTCCTTTGTGTATCTTAGTAGTTAATTCTTTTCCAACTTTTTTTTTTTTTTAACATATTTGGTTATTACAGGGTCTTACTACACATGTTCTGTTTTCAGCCTCCCTAGTGCTGGGATTACAGGTGTACACCACTACACTCAACTCTGTGGTGAGCTCAGTCAGCCCTGGGGGGCAGGGCTGGTGTAGCATGTGGTGCCGTGGGGTCAAACCGTGGTCCCTGTGCTTGTCTAAGCAGGTGCTTTATTTTATTTCATTTATTTATTTATTTATTTTGGTAGAACCGGGGATTGAACTCAGGCCCTTTGCGCTTGCCAGGGAAGTGCTTATTCTACTGGGCCATCCCCCCGGCCCCTAGCAGTTGCTTTAGTTCACTGAGCTATCTTGCCGGCCCCCAAGATTTTTAGTAGATGGTTTAGTTTTTAAGCTTTAATTCTGTGTTTTATTCCTGATGCCAGAGCACAGCCCTGCATGGAGCTCCCAAGCAGTGCTTAGCATTTTTCTTGGAGGGCTCGTTATTTTCTCTTGCTGGTTGCCTAAAACTTCAACTGCTGCCTGAGTGGTTGTGTCAACTTTCATCATTTTAGGCACATAGGGAATACAGATTCATAATTTAAGGCAACCGTAGTTTTCACTAGCTTTATCTTGTTTTATGAGGGACTCTTCCTATAATTATTGGTTATCATTTGACAACTTTGCTGGGTGTGGTGGCACACACTTGTAATCTCATCAAGGGAGGCTGAGGCATGAGGATCATTGTGAGTTCTAGGCCAGCTTAGGCAACAAAGTGTGTTCGTGCCAGACCCTGTCTCATAAAGACCAAGAAATTTTAAAAAGAAAATTTTCTCCAACTTTTTTTTTTTTTTTTTGTCTTTTTGAGGCAGGGTCTCACTATGCAGCTCAGGCTGGCCTTAAGCTCACTGTGTAGCTCAGGCTGGTCTCGAACTCTCAACAATCCTCCTGCCTCAGCCTCCCGAGTGCTGGGATTACAGGCCTGCGCCACCAGGCCCGGCTTTCAACTTTTTTTTTTTCTAAGATGCGGTTTCATTGTGTAGTTCAGGCTAGGCTGGCGTAATAGTCATTGTGCAGTTCAAGGTGGCCTCAGCCGTCTGCCTCAGTGTCCCAAGTGCTGGGATTATAAGTGTGTGCTACCATACTTGGTCCAAGCAGCCTTTCAATCCAGTAAGAATCTGAAATCTTTAGGCTGTTTTTACTAATAACCCGAATCTTTTTTATTCTTCAGGATGTTAGTCAACCAAGCATACAATCAGCTCTGGGGATGAATTTCCCCAGGGAGTCTGAGCCCTGCAGCAGAACAGATGACACTCGAAAGGCTGAGTATTTGGATGTCAGCATCGGGCAGGTATCCATCTTGATTCCCTTGCCTTTACACAGATGCAGGTAGGACCAGATGTGCCTCTGCTATTAGTGAGAGCTGTTTGTGTTTTCTCCTGCAGGTGTCTGTAAAGTACCCCCGGCTTATCTACAAGCCAGAAATATTTTTTGCCTTTGGCTCACCAATCGGGATGTTCCTTACTGTCCGAGGGCTAAAGAGAATTGATCCTAATTACAAATTTCCAACATGCAAAGGTTTCTTCAATATTTATCATCCAGTAAGCATTGTTCAAATAATGTAGTTTCTCCTGAATATTGGGCCTATTGGTAAAGATTTGCTTTCTTCTGTATTATTTTTATTGGTACCATGGATTGAATTCAGGACCTTGCACTTGCCACACAGGTGCTTATGCCACTGAACTATCTCTCATGCCCAATAAGAGAACTTATTGTTATGAGCATGTTGATCTGAAATTGATGGGGCAGAACAGCTGTACTTTCTTTTGAAGGGATTTCTATTATTCTTTCCTAGGATGCACAGTTGTTCACTGTCTTTCTTTAGCAGGGATAAATAGAGCTATTATTTTTCCTGTGTAGTTTGATCCTGTGGCCTATCGGATTGAACCAATGGTGGTTCCAGGAGTGGAGTTTGAGCCAATGCTGATCCCACATCATAAAGGCAGGAAGCGGATGCACTTAGGCAAGTCTGTGTATGAAATTTGGTCATTTTAGACCTTGGCCTGGTACAACCTGAATGGACCTCATTCTTTCTTGCCCTGATGGACCCTACATGACATGTGAACCAGTAATATGTTCTGTTTATATATGTTGCAGAGCTGAGAGAGGGCTTGACCAGAATGAGTATGGACCTGAAGAACAACTTGCTGGGGTCACTGCGGATGGCCTGGAAGTCTTTCACCAGAGCACCTTACCCTGCCTTACAGGTGGCAGAGACCACAGAAGAAGTTGAAGTAGAGGCTGAGTCCAGTTCAGAGAAGGCCAGTGGTCAGTGCCTCTGCACTATGAGTCCTGCCTCAGGCCAGGAGAGGAGGCTCTTGCTGCCTCGGGGCCTCCTGCCCCCTTACTGTGAGGGCCTAGTCCCGTGGGTCCCGACTCAGCTGCCCTCTGTGGAGCTGTTCTGTCCTGTTAATAGTTATGAGTTATGGAAGATGCCTGAGGTAAAATGTCCAAGAAAGCTGATCATGAGGCTTGAAAAAGAGACTGATGGGGCTGAGGAGATGGCTCAGTGGAATAAGTGCTTCCCTGGCAAGCACAAGGGCCTGAGTTCAATCCCTGGTTCTGCCAAAAAAAAAAAAAAAAATTTAGCCGGGCGTGGTGGCGCATGCTTGTAATCCCAGCGCTCGGGAGGCTGAGACAGGAGGATTGTTGTGAGTTCGAGACCAGCCTGAGCTACAAAGTGAGCTTAAGGCCAGCCTGAACTGCATAGTGAGACCCTGTCTCAAAAAGACAAAAAAAAAAAAAAAAAAAAAAAAAAGAGACTGATGGCAGGAGCCCACTTGTACCCACCTTGCATTCACAGGAATATCTTCTGTGGATCAGCTTTATTTTCCTAGTGAGGACTCCACTCAGTTCCCTCTAGTTTTCAGTTTCCTGAAAAGCTTTCTCTTGTTTGCTCTTAGCCCTTTAGTTTCTTTCTTTTTTTTGGGGGGGGGGGTAATCAGGGACTGAACTTATGACCTTCGCTTGCCAGGCAGGTGCTTATGCCACTGAGTGATCACTCTAGTCTCAGGGTTTGTTTGTTTTTCCTTTTGGTACCAGGGACCAAACTCGGGAACTCATGCTTGTCAGGCAGGCAGCTATGCTACTGAGCTATCTCCCTGACTCTTGCTTTTAGTTTTTAACCTTGAGACAGTGACTGAACTCTCAAAGGTACAGGTGATGAGCTGTGCTGAGTAAAAAAAGACAATGGATTGGGCAGCACTAGTGTGACTGGGCCCTTTTATGAGAGGAAAGGGTGCAAAAGCAGCTGAGAAGGGAGGTGTGTGGGGTGAGGGACCTGACAGATGAGTGACAGGATGCTGTTCCTCAGGCTGCTCAGCTCTGACATGGCTCTCCCGTCCCCCCTCCCTGTAGATGGCAGCACTGAGGCCTCAGCTGCACAGGATGAGGCTCCTGTGAGCATCAGTGTGGGCCTGCTGAATGGAGGCCGGCGCATCGACCATGTGCTGCAGGAAAAACCCATTGAGAGCTTCAATGAGTACTTATTCGCTCTGCAGAGTCATCTCTGCTACTGGTAGGTGGTGTCTGGTTCTGTTTATTTCACAGAAACTTGATAAATACAGAAAAGAGGAGGCACAAAATAAAAAAGCTATAGATGTAGCTCAATGCAGAGTGATACCCTCAGTTTGATCCCTAGCGCTAACCCCCCATCCCACACACAAATGCACACTGGTTTAAATATGATTTGATTTTATAGTTGAATAGACCATAACAATGCCATTTTAGGTGCCTATAAATGAACTGAAACATGTACATTACTGTTACTGAACTTTTAATATTTTGTTTTTTTGGTGATAACAGGGATGGAACTTGGTGTTTTGTGTATGCCAGATACCTAGCCTTTGATTTTATTTTGAGACAGAACCCTGCTGAATCATCCTGGCTAGCCTCAAACTTGCAATCTTTCTCCTGCCTCAGCCTCTGAAATAGCTGGGATTATAAGTATGACCCGCCATTGGCTATTGCTGACCATACTTAAGAAACTCATTTGAAAGTATTTATGGTAGATAGATCAGAATTTATTAAACAGTTACCTGATAGATTGAGGGGATAAATTTTGCTTAGTGAATTCTGTATGTTACAATACTACTTAATCACTGAAGAAATTGAAGTAAAGAAAATGATACAGCTAGGAAAAATATGGTTTAATAAAAATATAAGCTTTCAGGTTTTTTTAAAATTTATGTATTTGGTACAGGGTCTCACTGCGCAGCTCAGACTCATAGTGATCCTTCTGTTTTCAGTCTCCTCAGCACTGGGATTACAGGTGTGCATCATCATGCCCAGTCTTGGTAGCCAACTCAGTGCGCCCAGGGGTGGGGCTGGGCTGGTGTGGCACCAGAGGATTGAACTCTGGTCCCTACTCTTGCCTAAGCAGGTGCTTAGTTCGCTGAGCTATCTTGCCTAACCTAAGCTTTCAGGTTCAGAGAGGAATTTTTCTATTTGAATTCTGATAAAGAATTATTTGATATAATCAGTATCAATTCTGTGTGATAGAGGATATGCATTAAAAAAAGTGCAGCTCAGCAAATGCAATTTAATAAGACTAAAGTATATTCTTTTTTTTGTCTTTTTGAGACAGTCTCACTATGCAGTTCAGGCTGGCCTTAAGCTCACTTTGTAGCTCAGGCTGGTCTTGAACTCAAAACAATCCTCCGTGCCTCAGCCTCGCGAGTGCTGGGATTACAGACCTGCGCCACCATGCCTGGCTAAAATATATTCTTTAAGAAAGTTCTCTGCTAGTCTGGCTTTTTACGTTTCTTTTTTTGTTTTCTTGAATTTTATTTTTTGCTTTTTGAGACAGAGTTTTGCTTTGTAGTGTAGGTTGGTCTTAAATGCACTAATACAGGCAGTCTCATAGTGACCTTCCTTTGTCCTCCTGAGGCAGAAAGATCACCATGAATTTAAGACCAGCCTAAAAAAAAAGGCACCATTTCTAAACCTGCTCTTTTTTAAGTTTTGAAGTTCCTAGTTATCACTGTTTTATATATGTGTCAGTGAATGTGTATATGTGTTTTTTACATTTTAGATACAGTGATCACATTCATCATATGAAATTTGTATGTCTACATAATGTTTCTTGCTTCATTGTTTTCATTTCCTTCCCCTCCCTTCAACCCCTACCCTTCCTTTACAGAAGCTTTGTGTCCATTTTGTCTTTTTTTTTCTTCCCCCAACTTGTTGCCCTTCTTACTTGAACATTGCAAAGTGAGAAGAAAATGTTCAAATGCTGTTCCTTAATTTGCTTCTTTATGCAGTTTAATATCTAAAATAGAAATAGTTCCGATGTGGTATTAGTTTCATATGCTGTGCTTTCTGTTTGGAGTTTGGGGAGGTGAGGGTAGTTCATGAATCTGATGAGATTCTGGTATAGTTTTGACTGTGTATATACACATATATACATGTGTACATATATATATATATATATATATATATATATATATATATATATATATATATATATATATATATATATGATCTTTCCTGGAGAGAAACCCATAGGTTTCCTTACATTTTCAGAGGGATGCAGGAGTGTGTGAGCCTCAAGGCAGTCATTAATGAATGTTACCTTTCCAAACCGAATTTCTTGCTGTTGAACTGTGGATAGAGTGAATTGCTTGTATGTATACCAAATGTCTGGAAAATGCATGAGTATTGACCTTGGTTGTTAGAAGATGGGATCTGGCAACTGAGAAATAAGTGGAAGGGAGAGGTGATCATTTTATACTTTTGTGTCTTTTGAGTTCTGAATGATAGGATTCTGTCTTTTCAAAAGATGAGTAAGATTTTTAAAATGAAGGTAATAGACTGGCTTTGCTCTTTAATGTCTCCAGAGCAAACTCTGTAGAGTCAATTCCAATGCCACCAAAGGAGCAAAGTCAGGTGGTGCAGCACCCTGGGAGATGAAGGCAAGGAGGATCACAAGGTCAGACTTAGCTTGAGTAACTTAACAGCTCAGTGAGGTGCTCAAAATTAAAAAAGCTAAAAAGGGTTGGGGATATAGCTTTGTGTGAAGGCCCTGGTTTCAGTTCCAGTACTACTACTAAAAACAAACAAACAAAAACTGGAAATTAATTTTTAGTTATTTTTTTCTTTTTGGGTGGTCATGCTGGGGCTTGAACTCAGGATCTGCATGCTAGGCAAGTGCTTCACCATCTAGTGACACCCAGCCTGAGTACTCATATTCTAAACCTGACACATAGTTCTTCACCAAGTTGCCTGATCATCACTACTGGTTATGTCATTCCAGTCTTTTTTTCAGTAGTAAAAACTGAACTTGCAAGGTGCTTATGAGGATTAAATAAATGTGTAAACTATCTAGAAGAAATATTAGTTGTTATTCTTCAGTGTATATTTTTCTCTTACAGGGAATCCGAAGATACAGTGTTGCTGGTCCTCAAAGAAATCTACCAAACCCAGGGTATCTTCCTTGATCAGCCCTTACAGTAAAAGGGCCCTGTCTCAGCTACTTAATGTAAGCATTTGGTGTCACACACAAGATTGTGCTTACATATCAACATGTTGTAAGGAACCATGGAGCCTCCTGCTCTGTGAAAATACACATTTCTGTGGCCTGTGACCCAAATCCAGGCTGTTACTCATTTTCCAAGGGATGGGGGGAAATGAGTCACATCCATAGAGGAAGGTTTTGTCCAGTGATATCTGTTGTCTTCTAGGATTTGACCTCAGAACCTTACTAGGCACAATCTGCTGCGGGTCAGCATGGTGGCAGTCAGCACCTGAGACTGAGACTGGAAATGCTGAGCGTGTGTGCTGGCCTGGCCTCTTCTGGCTGCCGTCAGATGTGCCTGTGTGGTGACCTCTCCCACCCTTCCTGCTCCTCAGCTGCGTGTGGGCTGCATGTTGCCCGCCACTTCTTCATCTTTGAGGTCTTGAAAACTGATATTTCTTTTTGGAGTGAGCAGAAAACCCAAGGGAAGACTTTAGCACCTAGGGGGTGTGTTACCGGAGACTGAACTCAGGTCCTTCACACTAAATTACATTCCTAGTTCTTTTTTACTTTTGAATTTTGAGGCAGAATCTTGATAAGTCATAAGTAGCTCAGGCTGGGCTTGAATGTGCAATACCTCAGCCTCCAAGAGTGCTGGGATTATAGCCTGTGCCACCATACCCAGTTCTTAGTTTTTACCGCTGACTTCATGTGAACTTCTTCATAACCAGGAGTGGTTGGTCCCTAAGACTGTAATGACAATAAATCTCTAGTTCAAATCTAGGAGTAGATGTTGAGACTTAATTTGGGAATGTTCTCATTTCTAGGGTTTCCTGGATCCAAAGGTCAAGTCTAAATAGATACGGGATCTTTGGGTGATTATTTTGAGACAGCATTTCTTTTCTGCACATGCTGCATAAAGAAAGATTAATAAGAAGATCCTTTACTTCTTACAACTGACAGACTCTTCCTAGGAGTCACCGATGCTGCTCATTGCTTACTGAACTACTGTAAGGCTAAGTAGAACACACATCTTGGTAAAGCACAGTATTGTGTAGCACAGACCTGTCCTTCATCCCATTCCCAGCTGGGGACTCTTAGGAGAGTGGATGGAGTTCACTTAGTCATTTGATGAGTTGCTGTTTTTCCCCCAGTATCGGGATCAAATCCTGGGCCTTTGTACTGAGCCCCACTGCCAGCCCTTTTATGTTTCATATTGATGTAGGGTCTCACTAAGTGGCCCAGCCTGGGCATGAACTTGTGATCCTCCATCATCAGCCTCCCAGAGTGCTGGAATCACAGAAGCTACCGTGGCTGACTAACAACCTGTCTTTTTACATTGAAGATAAAGCTGTAGTGGTGAGGAATTGAAAATGAAGTTTTTACAGGATGCTTAGTTTGTAGATCTTTTAGTGATGCCTTTATGGTGAAAAATTTAAATCATGTGACATTTCACTAGGATGAATGTGTTGTGATTTCTCTTTGGAGCTATTTTGTAGGGTAAAAGTGGTGGTATTCTGCTGAGGCAGGAGGATCGTAAGTTGGAGCCCAGCACAGGCCAACATAGTGAGGCCTTTCCTCAAAAAATAAAAGGGGCTGGAGATGTAGCTTAGTGCAGAGGCCCTGGTTCAGTCTCCAGAGACCTCAGGTGCACACACAAGTAAACATCGCTGTTTGCTTAGGTGCTGGGATCCAGAATGCCTATTTTGCATGCCCTTGGCAGAGGCTATGCTACTTGAGCAGGAGGTTTAGCTGGGGAATTACTTAATTGTGAAAGAGTAACCTGTACCTACAAGGGCCAAGTAGCAGCAGCTAGTCAGTATCTGTGTAGCTTGTAGCGAAGGGAAACTGCACAAGCAGCAAAGGCAATGAAGAACCTGGCTAATTGTGGCCTAATTGTCAAGACATTGCCTTTGCTGTTGATATTTTCTTTCCCACCAATCAGCACTTGTCATCTTGATAGGTCTGTTGAGGGGAGTCTTGCTCTTTCCCAATTTTGACTAGCCCTTGCTTAGTGCCTGGTGTGTGAATTGTGATCTCCAGAACAGCGGCATTTCCTATTCATTGAAGTCATCTCTTGAACAATGAAGGAAATAGGGTGGTGACTCAGTGGATGGGGTGCAGGTTAAGCCTGGTCTTCCTCACTGTGTGGACTAATGCCAAGGGTAAGCCACCGAGATGCTCAGGTACATGCAATACAATATGTGGAATACTTTACCATGCCAATGCTAAGTGAAATACATATTAAGGGTAAATAAATCCTTTGTTCAGTTCCTGTCTTTTAATTTTCACTTATTATTCATATTAGCAGAATAAGTACTATTTCAGAGTAAACCAAGATAAACAAGAAATGAATCCCTGTAACCAACGATTGATAGCCTGAGTCTGAGAGCTAGATGAGCCACTTTACTGAGACATGTTCTGCCAGGCCTGGGGGTACATGCCTGTAATCCTGACTCTTGGGGGTTCCGGCAGGATCACTGTAAGGTTGAAGCCAGCTAAGGCCACACAGTGAGTTCAAGGCCAGCATGAATTACATAGTGAGACCCCAACTCAAAAAACAATAAAAAGAGGTTTCTTACCTCATGGTAAGGAGCGATAACTACAAATGCTTTTCTCTAACCCAGCCACCTGGATAAGCATGGCTGTATTAGCAGAGTAGGAAGCCTGAGGGAAACCCTTTATTTACTTGGATGCTGTCTTGCACTGCTTCCCCTGTACCATGTGCAATGTTTCAGCTGAGCCTCACTTTAAACTCCAGTACAGCATCATTTTGTCCATGTTCCTAGTGATGCAACTAGTGCTGCTTATTTCAGTGAAAGTGGTTTGCATGGAAAGATTAATAGCACTGATTAGCTTTCTAATATTTTGCACTTTGGAAATGTTTTTTACATGATTATATTTAAAACTTTGGTAAACACTGAAATAAAATTGTACTGACCAGTTGCCTGCTTTTACCTGGCCTCGTGTATCACAGAAAGGATTATAACAGTTAACTATTTTCTCTTCTCTTATATATTATTAAAATGAAGCCAGGCGTGGTGGCGCATGCCTGTAATCCCAGCACTCGGGAGGCTGAGGCAGGAGGATTGTTGTGAGTTCGAGACCAGCCTGAGCTACAAAGTGAGCTCGAGGCCAGCCTGAACTGCATAGTGAGACCCTGTCTCAAAAAGACAAAAAAAAAAAAAAATAAAATAAAATGAGTAAAGTTTTCCTCTTTACTACTGTTCTTACTGTCATAGGTGGGGCTAGTTCTGAATGTGAAGTTTGGCAGCTTTAAGGTGAGCAGAGTGACCCTTGGCAGGTCTGAACATCACCTAACAGTCTGGGTGACCACAGTTGTGTCACCTGTGGCAGGCAGGCAGGCTGGTGCTTCTCCAGCCATCCATGGCGTCCAAAGGACACAACACACAGTCACCATTTCATTTGTCTGGCACACTTCCGAAGGGTAAATAATGTATTAAAGATCATATTATAGGAAGGTGTATGTAGACATGGCTTTTTAAATGTAAGAAAGAAAACTGTAAGATCCTATGGTTTCCTGTAAATAACAGACAGAAATTAATCTGTCCTCCGCATGATAGCTGTTTTTCTTTCCTGCCTTATGTGACAGTTGAATTTGGGCAAGGAGCGCCTGAGCATAAGGACAGAGAAGGTAGAAACAATCACCTGGTGGTGGTATTGAAACCACACTTCACCATTTTATTTTATTTTTTTACAATTTTCTTCTTAGTTCAAAAATTGTCTTTTCTCTCATTGTTCAGAATAGCAAAACCAGATGGCTGGACTCAGATTATGATACATACAGCAGTGGTAAATTAGCCAGAACTGGACATTTTCCTATTTAAGGCTTTATGGAATTTTCACCAGGGGAAGTAAAAAGAAGCAAAGGTCATGACCTGGATTTTAAGATGTTGAATTATGAGAAGCAGAAATTAAGTTTTGGTAAATAACTCCCAGGATACAATAGGCCTCTATGAGATGGCCTTGAAGGAGCTGCACTGAAATTCAATTTGGAAAGCACTGGCTGCTGGGATACAGCTTGCTGGAGCACTACCCTCAGCCTCCACCTAATGGCCCACAGCCTTGCCCAGGAGGTGGCATGGCTGCTAAGGAGGCAAAAGTGTGTGGCTGTGTCCGTCGTGGTACCTTGGGGGATGGGAGGAGTATGAAGGCCAGTACTTCTTGTGTACAGTCCTCTTAGGAAGACTAGTGGACATTCTCCACCAAGGTAGGCTCAGCTTTTAAATATCCAAACAGCAAGAGTCACCAGGCTTCCTCTGTGCAGCATGAAGCGCATGCCTGTCTTGGAAAGGTTTGTGACATTCAGCGTCTGTGAGAGGAGGGTAGTACTGCCTGTAGCACACGTAGGCCAGTGTTAGGCCCAGCAGGGACCCCACTAGCACATCTGTGGAGACAGGAAGTGAGACATGTTTTCAGACATTATGGGGTCCTGACTCACATGGGCACTGGAGAGCACTTGCTCTCCACCCTACCCCATTCACTCCAGAACTATGGCTGCTTCCAGCTTTCATCATTCTGTCTCACAGGGTTATCATTGTGTCCTCTAAACCCCAAATCAAAGCTCTTCTCAGTGGACCAAATTAGTTTTTAGTCCAAAAGATTCAAGTTCATGTAATGTTACTATACACTGATCCATTACCACATTGGGAGTCCTAAGTAGAAACTTCAGGAATTACCTGCCATGTTTATTCTTACAAAATGTGATTCCTGGGGACCTCCAGTTGTATTGTCAAAATTTTTTCAACTTATATGGCTTTTCTGAAGACTTCTGTAATTTGTTTTTCTATAGTATTCAACTTAGTCTCCAGTTATAATTTTACTTGTTCTTGAGTTTTTGTTTCTAAACAAATCTTATGATAAGTAATGTTTAAGAGAGTAAAGTGAGCTTAATTTTGTAAAGTTTGTTTTGTTTGGGATGGAGTCTGTCCCATCCAGGCTGGCCCTCTTCCTAGGCTTAGTGATGCACTGGCTTAAGCTTCTTGAAGCTCTGAGGCCACAAGCACAGGCTGCTGTGCTGCTTACACACTTCCTCACAGTGGCAGTGTACTGGGAATGCAGGATGCTGCACAGAGTGGAAGGTCAGAACCTGCCTCACTGGGAATCTTTTTTTATAGCGTTAGCTTCTACCCTCCAGATACACGTGGCTGCATACCAAGGATGGAGCAGCTCCTCTGTGCCATCTTTGAGCAAAAAAACTGGGCTAGGACCATGGGGCCAACACCTGCTTACCTTGCCAGTGATGCTTGTAGTCACAGGTTCGGGACAGTGCAATCACAGCTGCAAAAAGCAGAGGGGAAAGAAAGGCACAGAGCCGCCACGACTTTCCGCGGCCTTGAGGCGTGAAGCAGTGTAACTTTCCAGCCAGGTAGAAAGATGTGAAGGCCAGACCAGCAAATGCAACTAGAAAGGGAGACCAGAAGCACTTAGGTCTGCGGGAAGTCACGTCACCCTAGTCAAGCGTTGGCCCTTTTTGTACTCTTCTAGAGTAGATCATTGGCTACCCAAGAAAAGGGAGGGAAAAGGATTTTACTTTTTTTATCCGAGTATTTTTACCTGAGAAAAGTTTTAAAAATTCAAGTTACATGACTTTGGGCATGTATGCTTTACTTTCCTCATCTGTGAATAAGGTAAGACTAAAACGCTCCAATGCACCTGACAAAACTTCAAGAAAGGTACTTTTTTACAGTACAGCAGTGATAAAATGTGCAAATCTCAGAGGTAACTGACGACTCCCTGCGCTCTGATAGTAATACTCAAAGCTAAGGCTGGGTGAAATTACGGGGTTATTTAAGGGGTGGGATCCCAATTTTTCATAGTCTGATATTGTAGCCCTCCAAGCTTCCTGGGTCAAATGCAGTGATGCGAAAGGAAGCAGAGCAGAGGGTCCAGAGGAAACCTTACAGGATGAATGTCCACTGGGGAAGCTCTTCCGGCCCTCAGTCACCACAGCTTCGTCCCCGGTACACGGCAGCTCCTCACGGGGCAGCCCCTCTGGGTAGCAGCGGAAGAGGAAGTCTGGCCGTGGCCTAGAGAAATCCAGATGCACTGAGCACAGATTACTGCCACTTTAAGAAAGTGTTTTCGGTTGTATCATACAGCAGTAATTTTACTATCCCTCATATACTGTCCCTGGCAAAATAATGTAATTGTATTAGGATGATCTCTACACTAAGAGAAAAGCACTAGTCCTAGAGTAGACATTTAAATTAGGAAATAAGGAAAACCGCTTAATGAGGAATACTTTGAAGAGCCCCACTCTCACCTGCAAGCCAGAGGCAGAGGGTGGGTAGTAATGGAGGAGAAAAAGGCTGAGGCTTTGAGTAAAGGAGGAACCCTGAGAACGCTGGCATAAGGGTGGATGCCGGCAGGAACTGACTCACCGGCCCACTATGAGCTTCACTGTGTTGGTGAGGACCCCATTAAGCGCCAGGGCGAGGCTGGCGGCTGCAAAGCAAGGGCACTGTCAGTGGCTCTGTGAAGACGGGCCAGGAGTCAGGCAGGCTGTGGGGCGCACTCCACGGCCTATGTCCTCAGCACCAGCTCTGCGTGCATGGGAGACTGAACGTCAGGTGTGGGGACAGAGTTGCCTCATCAATGCGGGGCTTGGGTGCAGTGTGAGCCCACCACCCCCGGGTCATGCCTACATGGGAAGTCAGCTCTCACCCA
Source organism: Ctenomys sociabilis (assembly GCA_004027165.1). Classification (NCBI taxonomy): domain Eukaryota; kingdom Metazoa; phylum Chordata; class Mammalia; order Rodentia; family Ctenomyidae; genus Ctenomys; species Ctenomys sociabilis. The sequence continues at coordinate 17,701 of PVKA01012774.1, forward strand.
GGCAGGCCTGTCTGCTGTCTACGGTGTCCGCCTTCTTCAGAAATCTGGCCAAGACGATCAGCGACAACGGTGAGAAAAACGCAATGACCTGAACCAGATATGTCACAGGTGAAACGACATAGACATGCCTGTTGAGGTCCAGCACGAGGGAAGGAGGTGCCCGCGCAGCACCTCCTGGGGCAGTGCTTAAAGGAGGTTTTCACCATACGACCACGGCCCCCCTCGCCCCCGCCCCAACCCGGACATGGCAGACCAGGAACGCAACACAGCTGGGTGTCCAGGCCAGACCCAGGTGGCCTTGTATGGTAAGTTCACATTCAGACACGGGAAGCAGACGCTGAGCACGCCGCTTTGGGCTCCCTCTTCCAGAGGCCCGGCGGGGGAGAGGGCGGGGTATCCACGCACAAACATCAGCTTGGCGGGGAAGTGCTCGGTGTCCACGTACGGGAATCTGTACAGCCACAACTCCTCCGGCTGGATCCGCCGCTGGAAAGGCGGAAGCAGCTCGGTCACCCTGGGGAGGTACAGGCACGGACCGTGCTTAGCGGCACACAGCAGGCCGGGTCCCGCCGACGCAAGGCAGGGCTTCTACCGGGGCCCTTACAGAAATGCCGCGAACAGCACTACCCGAACGCCCACTTCGACCCCAAGCGCCGCCGCCATGCCCTGGCCACGCCGCGCCACCCAGCATGCGCGGACGCTGACGTGGCCGCCGCAGCCGCGAGTGCGGAACTGCGCCTGCGCAGTGGGCCTCTTCAGCACGTACAGGGCGCAGGGGCCCACCAATGAGACAGAGCTGTCTCTCCCGCTGCCTTTTGTCGCTTGCTATGTCAGACCCGGTGACAGTGACCATAAAAGCAATCGGGGCTCTCCAGGGACCCCTCCTCTATGAGCAAGGAAGAGAAAACACACTTTGGGGACATACAGGACAATTTATTTAAGTCAAGCAAAATCTGTAATCAGTGGAATGTCAAAATCTTCCCAAATTAATCCTCACAGAAGCAAAAAACACATTTGATTTCCAAAGTATTTGTAAAATAAAAAAGGCAACATCTGAGTAAATATAATGTACAAAAACTGTATGTTCCTACCAGCACACATATCAGTAAGAAGCTTAAATATTACAGGCAATCCTAAGTACATGGTAACTAGTCAGTGAGCTATCTATACACAGGTTACCCAAGCTCTGCACGTTCCACTCTGCAATAAAACATAGGCCAAAGAACAACATCCTCAAAATAGTATATATCTTAAAGTCTATGTGGCAACATCAAGTCATTATACAGTAATGCCCTAGTGGAACTTCCCCAGGGAGCACAACACTAATCCCTTAGTGTCAAGAGCTTCTAGCCAAGTCACAGGAACTCAGGAGACTGACTTCAGTGAATATTGATGCTTTGTTATTAAAGACTCAAGTCTCAAGTAATTTAGGCAAAATAACATTTCACAGGATCTACAAAATTTATTACAGATAAGCAAAGTACGGAAATAACCAATTTACAAAGGTCATTATCATAAAGAACTTGAGGAAATGAAAACGTAGTCTCTAGGTATCTGTGTGCTGTGCAGTATTAAATGGGTACAAATCGATTTCTCGTAACAATTCAAAGTATGCACACATCTTTGTATAGAAAAAGATGGTATCATTAGCCAGTTGTAATTATCAGTTAGCATCTTGATTACTGGAGGATGATTCTCAACACGGCATGTGACAGTAAAGGAGAGAATATTAATGAAACAAAGTGAAAGTAAATTTATCTAGTCCACATTGAACCAAGAGGAATGTCTTACAAATGCCCGATGTGGGCGACCTGGCAGGGCTTTGAGAGTGCTCTGCACATGTCAGGAGTGCAGCAGGTAGGAAGGGGAGTAGTAGTCATATCACACAGGAGAAGGGCTGAACTTTGGTGACAATGCCGTTTTCCTTTCTCACTTGCTTATTACTGACTTCCCCTTCACACATATGTGTGTGCCCATTTTTATCACTTTAATGGACTGATAAAAGAACCAAAAATCATACACGGTTTTGATAAATAAGGGTTATACATAGCATTTTTTAGGAGTGTAACGTAAGTGCAAAAAATTATTTCCCTACATGGATATAGAGGGGAAAGGAAAAGAGGTGTTTGGGAAAGGCCTGACAGAATGAAGAAAACACACAGGAAACGTTTGTAAAAATGTTGCTGGTATCGCACTCAGGGGTCCCTTCCTCCAGGACAGACAGTAAATCTCAGGCATCTACTGTGAACAAGTGCTCCCATTTCCAGAACTTTGTTTTTAATCTAGGTAAAAGAGGACAAGACACAAAGCTATTTGTTTTCAAAATAGTACATAAAACAATGCTTTCTACTTCATACATTTTTAAAAAAAGGAAACTAAACTAAGAATATGAAGTTTCAAGTACTTAAAAAACCTGAATTCCATGAGGCAGAGGTCTCAATGTTAAAGTGACTACATCGTACCTGTGGTAAACACCATGATCCCCTCCCTCACCCCACGAGAGGTCCCAGTACCCAACCCCAAGTAAAAGTTGGCAAGATTTCAGTATATACAAATTTCCAACTTTCAATATTCATTAATTCATTGCAAAGCTGTCTGATTACATCTATTCTTATTTGAAAATGGAACTAAGTTCTACTTTTTGTTTACAAATAACCAGAGACCAAGTCTAGGCAGCTTTAGGCTGAATATGAAATTGTTTCATTTGATCACCTGTCTGTAGCAACTTGGATAAGCAGGGGTGGCTAAATGCATCAGGCTTATAAAAAGGCATTGGAACCTAGAACTGCCCACAAAAGAGCAGCTTCGCCATTGTCACTGGACCTTACATAGAGGTAAAGCACACACCAGTTCGCCATGCTTTTTATACTCTGCTTGGATATGGCACATGGCTAATGGCACCTTGACTTTATGGTGGAGGTTTAAAAGAGCTTTCTGCTTAAAATGAAACAAAGACCTGCAACCAGTCTTGAGCAGTCCAGAGATTACATTCTAACTAGATACTAGATGGCATCTCTGACTCAAAAGTATAGGTCTGGGTTTGACCAGATCGGAACATATCACACAAGAAACCACTCAAGAAACTGATGCTATCAGAACCAGAAAAGCTGTTCGCCAGCCTGTGCTGGTTATACGTTAGTCACCTGACACCTCCCTTCCACATCATTCACTGGTACCTTGCCAAACACCATGTGCAAGTGTGGAGAACTGGGAGTGGCCTCCTCTCCCCTTTCAGTTTTCATAGATCTCCCTGACTGGAGTGTGCAGAAATCTCCAAGATTCCATGATTCCAAAACTCAGCCTACTCTACAGTTTAGGCCAGGCACATGTGAGAATTAAGATGGACTGGGAACCAGTTATCACAAAATAAAGACCAGCCTGACTCCGTGCTTTCCCACCCATGGTCCCAGGTAGCCACTGCTGCCTGGAATGGCCAGGACTTCTTCCAGCTCCTAGGGACCTAAATGCTGAAGCTTTATGCTGATGGTCTTTTGATAGATCATGGTCATGAGAAGGTTTTTAATCTTATGCTCACTTCCTCCACCAAACAACATGAAGTTAAGGGGAGAAAACACCTATAACCACCATTATCCTGTGCTACATTATTTCATTTTTGGACAAATATGAAAACCAACCACTTAAGCTCAGACCACATATAGACTGCAAATTTAACAAATATCCACATCAGTGTGAGGAGTATCTTTTGGAGTATTTCCTTGTGTGGCACAGGCAAGCACAGTGTGTGTACACTAATGCATACACAAGGCGTAATCTTCAACTTGAGTGCATTAAATGGGTCAACAGTAACACCACAGAGCTATGAGGAGAGCCCCTTGGCACTGCCAGGACTAAAACCATTTTGCAGACCATAAGACTTTAGAATTACAGTTAGCTACTTTGTACCTTGATTTCTGAAATGACAGAACAGTCCTATTATTTAAAAAGTGATTTAGAAAATCTCTACAGAGCTCTTGTTATAGATATAAAAACAAAATATGACACAATGAGAAGCTGCATAAAAATACTTAAACCTAAGGTATCTGCAGTTTGTAGAATGTACCCTGGCTTACCATATAAAAGTCATCAGATATTAAATACCACTAAAATCCAAAACAAAACAAGGAGATACAATTTCATGTTGGACATTGTTTCTACAAGAGTTGCATTTAGAATATTAAAGGAAATCTTTGTTAGTAAGTTTAAAAAACCATACATTTATCATATATCTATATAAAATAAAATCTGAGTATGAGAAAACCTAGATTTTCTGAAATTATTTCTAAAAGGACATCAAACTATGTAACTACTCAAAAGCAAAGTCTAGTGTTGCTGTGAGCCATATTTTCATATTACTCATAGCAACTAGATTTGGGAATGTGTAGAAATTTCCATTTTGCTCTTTTGGGATTATATATAATTAACAGAATTACTGAATGACCAATAAATCACCTCAATTAATTGCTGCAATTAGGTAAATGGCAGTTTAGAAGCTTAAGTAAAAAGGAATTGTAGTGTTGTTTTTTTACAAGAGAAAATCCACTATAATTGCACATTTCTGTATTTAAAAAGAGAAAGAGAGGCACAACACAGCTTTTTCTTCTTTCTAGAGAACAGTCTAGACTGGCAAGACTGTGAGACACACATAGCATCACTGAAGGGGTGTGCAAAACATCACCCCTCTTGGCCTTCATAAGGAATTAAGCACTTCTGAGAGAAAGTGTTGCCAGGTACTAGCAACTGTAAGCAGTCGGAATTCATAAAGAAAGCTGGAAGGTCATTTAGGCTAACCCTAGATTTCTACTGAACAAGGGTTACACCTGACATGAATGATTTCATGTGAGGAATACAGGAACATACATGTTCCTAAGCACTGAATTTTGTGGGATACCTGCAGATAGAACCCTCAACATCTGGTAACCATTTCTCCTAACACAGGCCTCCTTGGGAGCTTCTCAAAGTGCTTCCTAATGTGAAGTACTTCCGTGTGGCTTCTGTGTTTCATACAAAAGCAGTTCTTGCTCTTAGTTATGAGGATAGTTTTAAGTTGCTGAATATAGTGGTTGTTCACATATAATTCAGAGATGGCCCTACTGCATTCGCCCTGCCAACTAAACTCAATTTTAAAAAAAATCTATTCTAACTTTCTTGTGCAGTTTTTCTAGGAAATATGATTGGTCAGTTGACCCCCAAAAAATGTTTGATTAGGAGAAGAAAACACAGATAGAAAAAAATGTCCATAATTCTAAGTCCAATTCTACACAAAATTGGACTTAAAAAGGTGCTTAGACAATCTCACTTTTGGTCTGTGCCTTTTGCCTTGCTATAGCTGCTTCTGTAAGTGTCAGGGCAGGTGTGAAGGCTCTGCTGTGATTCCTGTCCACGGATGTCACTGCATGCTGTGATTCCTGTCCACGGATGTCACTGCATGTCACTGGAAGCCCACTGACTGCAGCGGTGAGCACACCCATTCCTTTTCCTCTTCCAAAACAAACAAAACTAAAAACTCACATCATATCCCTTTGTAGGTCTTGTTACTGTATTACAAAGCCCACCTGGCTTAAGACCACACAGGTAATACCCATAATACCTGCAGGGAGAGGGGACAGCTCTTATCCAACATTATGAAAAGCATTCTGAAGGGAAAGAGAAGGCAGCTACCTACAACTCATTAAAGAGGTATATAAAGGTGAGCATATGCTTTTCTAGAGGGCTTTCTTCAATTCCTACTTAAAACACACACACACACACACACACACACACACACACACACTCTTACACCAACTGATCAAAGTATCTGAACTATACTTTTCAAAATTCTTAAAAATGAAAATAAATAAAGAAATGATGGCTACTTGGTGTAAAGTCCTTACACAACCAAGGAACATATCTTAAACTTTAAATTGATTTCATTAACAAAACTTCATTTTGTTCTGGTTTTAAAAGTGAAGACATTTCTTTTCTCAGTTTCAAAAGCACTGAAGTACAATAGAAGGTGTGGGGTGGGATATAACATTCCACAAAAAAAAAATCCCCAAACCAGCAAACAAAACAGAAAGACCAGATGTCACCAATTGCTTCTGCCCATGTGAATTGGTCTCCCATCTTTGCTTTAATAAGGCAGTCCTGATGGGCAGAGGCTGTGCACTAGCAGTCTCTGGCTTTTAAAATGCAGTATCAGCTTGCTGTTTTCATCTCATTTAAAGAGAAAGGGGGGTTGTCATCCATTTATTCCTTTGCTTCTTCTCCGTGATCCTGGGATTCCCATTTACATTTGATCTTGCTCCAGTACTCTGGTGACACAGGCGACATAGGGTCATGCTCAGAGCAGCAGAGACGGCCCTCCAGTGCAGAGGCAACCAGAGCCCCCTTCCCGTGATCCTTGCAAAATGAGTGTGGGCAGAACTCGCAGAAGGAGGTGGCTGCACTGCTGCAGGCGTCGCACTGATGCCACGGGCACTCCCACTTTCCTAGCGCAGGACAGGAGAGGATGGGAGTTTGTCAGTGCCACGGTCACCCAGGGAAACCCCGGGCTCCCACTCTCTTCTCTGACTGCTAGAGTTCCAGTGAAATGGACACCTATAGTGTGTCTTCTCCTATGGATGTGAGGTGTCTCAAGCCCAATGCCACACAGGTGCTAACTACCTGCCTGTGTAACACTCAGTAAGAAACCGCTCCTTGCCACCTACTACACAAGATATCTCAGTTTGCAAAGACAGATTTTTTTTCACTAGCATCTCTTTCCCTTCTTGCTTTTTTTTTTTTTTTTTTTGAGACAGGGTCTTGGTACGCAGTTCAGGCTGGTTTTGAATTTACTATGTACCTCAGGTTGGCCTCAAACTCAAGGTGATCCTCCTGCCTCAGTCTCTGAAGTGCTGGGATTACAGGTGTGCACTACCATGTCAGACTTCACTAACATGATTTTGTTGCTATTACTGTTTGTCCTGTTCAACATTTATTTCAAGACTCTGCTAAGGGGAGCACAATACATTCTGAGTTACACATGGTGAAGACACGTGCAGAGGGGCCTTAGAAGGTCTAGCTTACCATATGGTGGCTGAGTCAAGTTAAGGCATAGGAGGTGGTATGCTTTGGGACAGTCTTTCTTGTCACACATGACTAGCTCTCCACCATCTCCACATTGAAAACAATAATCTTCATGCATCTGCTTTGGTTCTGTTTTGACTTTTCGTCTTTTCTGCTTTAACTTGGCATTTTTTGCTTTCTCTTCAGCTGTGGATGCACATGCCGCCTGGTAGGAAGAAAGGACACAGTTTCAAAACCACAGATAGTATAAGGAGTTTTATACAGAAATCCTTCATAATAACTGCAGTTTGTCTGCTGTGCAAGTCCTACAAACATTAGGATGACTTACCCTACAACAACATTACGCTAAAAAAGTTCTGCTTTGACTTTTAAATTGGATGCATTATTTTTGTTTTTTTAAAATTCCAATGCTGAATTCACACACCTATAATATCTGAATGGCAATGGAACACCCATCTCTGAAAAAAACTAAACAAAAAAGGGGGATATAAATGAAGATCCATTTTGTAGTGGAAAAAATACACACACACATACACACACACACACACACAATAGGACAGCTATACAGCTACTTTCTCTTAGTTCAATGAGAAGAAAGATTTATATTAATAGTGTTTAGACAAGGTATCATGTCTGCACCTTGTACTCTGAATAACTACTATGGAGACAACAATATGCAATGTATTAATTACTGTCACTGTCCTACTAACCTGTTTTGAAACTTTCTCTTTGCTAATTCTTTCTCAATAATAAATAAAAATTCCAAGAGTGGTGGTAAATCCAAACAATCTTAACCCAATAATGCTCAGACTGCTTTCATCAAGTTAAACCCATGTATCATAACAGTCTCCATTTAATGTATTTAAAAAATCATTTCTTTCTTCACTCTCTCCCTCTATTTAGTACAGGGCCTCGATAACACTCAGACTTATATTGATCCTCCTGTTTCAGCCTCCCCAGTGCTAGGATTACAGGTGTGTTCCACCATGCCCAATTTTGGTGTTTGGGGTTCTGGGGCTGGCAAGGCATGCAGCACCAGGGTTTGAACCTGGGTCTTTGTGTTCTCCAGGTAGGTGCTTAGTCTGCTATCTCCCAAGCCCCCAACAATCACCATTTTAAAGGTGGTTTTAGTATATTCTTGATTTTTAAGTTTTATGAGGGCTTTGTTAACTTCATATTTAATCAGAACTTCAGTTTCAGTGGAAACTCAAGAGTATCTGCACACTACTGAGGAGCTGCAAGCAGAGCCAGAGCCCATGTGCCAACCTCCACTAAGACGCTCACATGTACACTGTGTCATGGCACCCCTCGGCACAGCACCCTACAACCAACCTTTGGCCGCACTCCTAGGAAGCCGCTGCAGTTGTCTGCCCCACAGTGGCACTCTGTCCTCCCATTGCCCAGACAGTCCAAGTTGTAATTGAATGTCAACTCCATGCCTGAAATAGAAGAGACATGATTCTTTGGACTTAATCATGAACAAGAGAAACACTTGTGATAATACTCTGACACCAAAAGACAGGTGACATTTGTAACCACTCTTGTATGAAGAATGTGCTTGTTTTTAGGGTACATATAGTTGCATAACTGTTGGTAGGTGGGATTATCCTGGTGAAGAAAACAACAAAATCAGGAGAGTGACCAGGACAATCCCACCTACCAACAATTATGCAACTATATGTACCCTAAAAACAAGCACATTCTTCGTACAAGGGTGGTTACAAATAGTGTAATAGGGACCAAGAATTTATAATCCATGATCAAGAGTAAAAGCTTCTAGGTTAGCCCCTTTCTTTTTTGGTTTGAGATTTTTGGGGGCTATGCTCTCACTGAGCTGCCAGGGCAGCTTCAACTCGTGAACCTCTCGCTTCAGCATGTAGCAGCTGTGATTCTGCATCTGCCACCATGCTTAGCCAGCATAGTTTACCCTTTTTTCTAATGACTTGAGTTTCTAAATAAACAATGTGACTATGAAACTGTCGCAGTGCTATTTCCCAAAACCAATGCCCTACACAGAAAATAGCTGGGGGTTTAAATGGAGTTTACTATATACATGGAAGACCTAGGATTCAGATGAGAGCCTGCTAAACTTCCTTTTAACTGGGCTTGACCAATTCAGAATTTATTTATTTATTAGTTTGTTTTTTCAAGACAAAAATCTTACTGTATAGCCCAGGCTGGCCTCAAACTCATTGTGATCATCCTGTCTCAGCCTCTTGAGCCCTAGGACTATAGGTATGTACCATCATGCCCAGGTCCTAGGAATACCTTAAATCTATCTCAGGTACACAACTGCTCTTCTCATCCAGTTTTTCTACAAACTTAATGAAAGAGAAACTAAGTTTTGCTGTTAAGAAGGTGGAAAGAGCCAGCACTGCAATACCAGCACTTGGGAGGCTGAGGCAGGAGGACTACTGCTATTTCTGAGACCCTGTCTCAGAAAACAAAGCAAAAACAGAATGCTGGATGAGAAGACAGGTGTAGTGATGTAACTCCAGCTACCAGTCAGGCCTGAGGCAGGAGACTGAAAATCTGAGGCCGGCTTGGGTAACTTAGTGAAAACCTATTTTAAAGCAAACTTTTAAAAAGAGACTGGAGAGGAGGTGGGGGTTGTTTGCAAGGATGTAGTGGAAGAGCTGAATGGGAAAAGAAAAATCAAATCAATAGCTCCACCTCCTGAGGCTTTTTATGTCTAATTTTTTTTTAAAAAATGAACTTTTTTTTTTTTTTTGCAATACTAGGGATTGAACCTTTTGCTTGCCAGGAAGGTGCTTATGCTGCTGAGCTATCTCCTCGGCCCAACAGAATGGAACCCAATTGATGTCAACACAAGTTGATTACTTTTTAATATATTTTAGAAAATGACAGCTAAGACAGTTGGATACGTTACAGACTACAATATCTGGAGAAGTAATGCCCTGGGACCATAGAATCTGCTATGCCTTCTCTGACAGAAAAGCTTCGGCTAAGGCTTTTTATCTTTCCTCGGCACAGAGCACTCAACTCCAGATACAACACCAAATGTTACATGAATGAACAGCTGAGCATCCACCCTTGAAGAATAATGTCTTGCCCTCAAAAGACAACTTTAACCCTTACTCTATACCTCACCTTGAGCCTAGCCCTGACTCCAACCCTCACCTTGACCTTGAGAGGCTCAGGAAGCACAGGGTTTCCTTAGGGGAGGTTCATTTTATTTTTCTTTTTAGGGGAGGTTTATTTTTTGTTTTTGGTGCAGAGGACCGAATGCAGGGCTTCCCAGCTTGCTAGGCAAACATTCTACCACTGAGCTAAATCCTCAGCCCCAGCACAGCGTTTTCTTACCTGCAGGGATATCACAAAGAGCAAAGAGTCCAACTCGAACATCTCCATTCACTGTCCATTTCTGTGTTTCACAATTTGGATTACAACTGTGGTTCATAAAACGAGAATAATTTCCTTTTGGGCCAGCGTCAATTATACGGTCCTTCAGGAAGAAAACGAAAGAAAGGTTCCTTTGCAATGAAACTAAAAAAACGTCCTTCAGACATATCCAGGTGAGTCCAGGCCACAGGGTAGCAGTGCCTGCTGCCGGCTGGTCTCTGACAAGGACGACTCTACACATGACATACCCTGTGCCATGTCTTAAGTTTTTCATATTACTTGATGAATTTTAAGTTCAAGTAATCAAAGTGGAACATAGTTTCTTTCTAAACTTGTTTCTAGAAACAAAACATACCATAGAAAACGCTACTTTCATTAGTGGGCCTTATGCTTAAGTATTTCCTGATTAGAGGTTTTATTTTCAGATAACTATATGTTATCTTATTGTCAGCCTTTCTTTCCTGCTTGAAGCAGGGAACAAAACTATAAAGTGAAGAAGTGCAAGCTATAAAGATAGAAGAATTAAAAATGAGAAAGCTTCTCTAAATGAAGACTTGGAGCTCAGTCTGACAGGCATGTTGTTATGGTGAGCAACAATCTTTCCAGTAGTGACCAATGCATTTTCACTTATACTAGAGTTCAAAATACAGAAACAGCCCAACACTCTGGCTACGCGCACTTGAACTCTGGTGATCTGGACGAGCTCCAAGGACTGAGCCTCCCAGTGTTCATTTGGTTGGGGGCCTGCTGGCCAGGTAGGCAGAAGTCAAGGAACCAGACTCCAGCATTATAAATAGTGGTATTTTATATTCATAAGATATGTTTGTGGAAATCATAGAACTTTTGAATAACAGCACATCGATTAAAATTCTTTCAAATGATCCCTCTTACTTTTAATTGTGTTACATACTGGGTTTTTTGGGGGTAGTTTTGGGGATTAAACCCAGGGCTTCCCCCACTGAACTAAGTCCTAGCCCTAATGCTATTATGACTCATATTAGAGAGTCTGGGACAGAAAACGGGTATTGGGGCCGGGGAGATGGCTCAGTACAATAAGCACTTGCCTGGCAAACATAAGGGCCTGAGTTCAATCCCCAGTTATGCCAAACAAACAAACAAAAAAAGAAAATAGAGGTACTAGTCTTGTTTCTTTCTTTTTTTTTTTTTTTTTTCTCAAGACAGAGTCTTGTTATATAGTCCAGGCTGGCCTTGAACTCACTAGGTAGCCCAGGCTGACCTCAAACTCATAGCAACCCTATCTCAGCCTGAGGATTAGTGGCAGGCAAGACCATGCCCAGCTAGTCATGTTTCTTAAAACTGTAACAAGATACTCAACAAATCACTTATGCCTGGACCACAGTTTCCTATCCTCTACAAGTAGAGGATTGTTGAAAAAAATTCAATGAAATAATGAATCTAAGGGCTGGCCAAATAACTCAGTGCATTAAAGTGCCTGCAAGTCTCAATTCCCCAGGCCTGCCATGCCAGCCCTACCCCTGGGGCAGGTTGAGATGGCAATTGAGACTGGGCATGGTGGTGCATGCCTATAATCCCAGATCTTGGGAAGAGAATCACTATGAGTCCTATCTAGTAGTGAGACCTTGAATACCTTATAGACCCTCCCCTAAAATACAAAAAATGAAATAAAAATAAAATAAAATAATAATAATGTGCAAATACATTCAGGTCTTATAATTATACTAGGCATGTATAGGTTTCACTGTCATTTCTCTTATGACAGTGCTCATTTTACCAACTCATTCTTAAAAGGATTTAATACATCGATTTAAGAGTTTTTACTAAATTAGAAATTTAATAATAGTGCTGATTCTCTCCTTCAGTGAGAAAAAGAAGCCCAGGGCTTATAGTGACTGAGCAAAGACTGGGACTTGTGTCCAGGGTGGACATCATTCTCAGTCTCTCTTAAGAGGCATGCAAGGCTTGACTCATCTTGTACTTTTCTTTTTTTTTAATGGTAGCCAAGTTATACTAAAGGTAGGAAAAGAAATAGGCTCTACAAAGTGAGTTTGAGCCAAAGAAAAGAAGTACATGGTACTGCAGTGTAACGGCGAGCCGCCATCCCAGAGAGAACACAGTCTCATTTTGTGCTTTGTATAAGAAACACTTTCTTGTAGGTAGCATGGTGGCTACTGCAAATCATCATTTTCTTGACAACAAATCAAAAGCAAGTGAATTCAGCCTAAAACCATGATACAAGAACAAACAACAAAAAAAAATCCCTTTTTCTTACCCCAAAAAAAAAGGCAATTTTACCTTGGTAACAGTTAACATATAAAAATTAGTTACACTGTTCTCGTGAGCTCGCTTGATTCGAAGTCTGCATTCTTCTTCATCAATTAATTCACCAACATATTCATTTACAAATTCACCCTGTGGAGAGAAGCATGTAATATGTAGTTGTAAAATTAGTGTATTATATTCAAAGGTACACCTTAAGAGGTACATAATCCAATATAATTAACTAAAAATAATTATTTTTTTGTTGATGGGTCGTCTGATTGAGACAAGAGCTCCCTATTTAGCCTAGGCTGCCCTTGAATTCATGGTGACCCTCTTGCCTCAGCCTTCCAAGTTCTGGGATTACACTCATGTACCACTATGCATAGTTAACTAGGAAGAAGTTTGAGACTCGGACTTGAACCCTAGAAATAAATGGTTGCTATTTATTCACGGCTGCTCAAGTGGAGACATTTTTCTTGTGCAAGAGCCTCAAAAGCTGCCAGTCTCCTTGCCACTTCCACCTGACACCACATGGCTGTGCCTGAGACCTGAGCACACAGCTGAGCCTGGCCTCTGAGGCTCTATTACTGGACACTATTCCTAGTATGTAGTTGTGAGGGGATTACCAGTAAGAATTGTAAAAGATCTAAATCTGAAATAAATAAACTCTGCCTTTGTAGTTAAAAGTTTTAAAGTAATTAAAGATATTTACAGAAAGTTAGAAAAGCAACACAGAGATCTCTACCCTTCCTTGGAACCTCCTTCAAAAGTAACATCGCTGGGAACAACACTACACTAACACCAGAAAATGGCACTGGCATATGGCCTCATTCCCATTTCCCTGGGTTATGTATGTGTGCCTGTGTGTAGCTCTGTGTCATTTCGTCACATGCAGTTGCACAGCTATCACCATGATGAAGACAGAGCTACTCCTTCACCTGGAGCAGCAAGGACCACACCTGTGTAGTTACACATCCTCCTGGCGTCCTCCACCTAGTGAGCACCCGAAAATCCTCATCTGGGCCCTACTGCACTAACTGGGCCACCTCTCTGAAGGCCTGCGAGTGTAATCATACAATATGCAGCCTTTGGAAATTCCCTTTTATTTTGGAGAGAGTTCAACTATGTAGTCTTGGTGATCCGCCTGTGCTCTGGCCTTGTATTCTTAAGAGATCCTTTCAGCCTCTTGAGTAGTAGGTTAATAGTCATCATGCCTGGCCTGTGTTTAGTTGCCCCTCAGACTAATTTCCTTAAGAATAATAGAAGCTGTGTGTACCATGATTGTTTTTCATGCTGAGCAGAACTCCTCAGAATGGATGTATTGCAGTTTAACCACTGGTATGGTTTGCGTTTAGTTGCCTGAGCAAAGCCTCATGTAGTCATGGGACAGGCTTCCAGAGTTTGTGATTGATTAGTGATCCAATGTTAGGATATGGGTATGAGTGCTACACTTACCCTGGCACAGATAGCCTGAATGCAATATAAGGAAGGAAGAGAGGCTTGCTCTCTGCTGCTGTTCCTACTTTTTTTTCTCTTGCTATTTTCTGCCACCATGAAGTGCTGCCCTCTGCCATGTACCACTCTGCCAGCTGATGATGGTCTGAAATCTCCACAAACTGTAAACTAAATAAATCTTTCCTTTCTTAATTTGGGGTGTCAGGTATTTTGTCCCAACAGTGAAAGTAACTGAGATAACCACTCATCCACTGAAGAAAACATGTGTGGCCCCCAGATTTGGACTATTACAAATAAAGTTGCTATGAACATTCTGGACAAGTTTTCTGGTGAATATATATGGCTTTATTTTCCTGGAATAAATGCCAGTGATTTTTTTGTTGATTTTTGAAAAGAACCTGCCAACTATTATATAGAGGGTCCTTATGTTCTCCCTCCATTCCCCCACCCTTGCCAGAACCCAGCACTGACTATGCACTGTGGCTGCTCCAAGGGGGGGGGTCAGTGGCACTGCATTTAACACAAGCAGAAACACTGTGAACCCCACACTCTGTGATCACATGGTCACTAACCTTTCACCTGCACAATATGGCTCATTCAGCCTAGCACAACAGCATGGTGTACAGGGCTTGCTAATACTTCAGAGAACAATAAATGTCCTGGGAAACATGCATTTGTTTTTTTTTTTTTTTTTTTTCACTGATAGCTCTTAATATTAGAACTGCTGAGAATAAATATTAGTAATTTTTTTTTTTTTTTTTTTTTTTTTTTTGTGGTGGAACCAGGGACTGAACTGAGACCCTTACACTTGCCAGGGAAGTGCTTATTCTACTGAGCCATGTCCCCAACCCCTAATATCAGTAATCTAAAGACTAAAATCATAAGCCAATGCTCTTAACAGTACTCTCTATCTCCCTGTCTCTGTCTCTCTTTGGCCTTCTTTAGACAGGTTCTCACTCTATAGTTGAAGCTGGCATGAGGCTGGCCTTGAACTCACTATATAGCCCAGGTTGTCCTCCTGCTTCATCCTCCCAATTGCTGGGACTACAGATGTGCACCACCATCCCTGACTACTCTCTATTGATGAAAATAGGTCACATAACTATATTAAGAGAAGTCAGGGAAAAGTTGGAAGGACCAACCCTATCCCTGGCCTGTGTTAGTCCTTTGGCAATGTGCCTTGGGCAACATGGGCAAGGACACCTGCTGATTCCACAGCCCTGCACACTTATACCCCCTGGAAAGTGGATACCACAAAAGCTCACCAGCTTTTCCTTTATTGTTATTTATTACACAAGTTATGACAAAGAGGCCAAAAATGTATTTTCATTCATTATGGAAATATTGTAAGCTGAATAGTTAATCTTTCCCCCTTTGCAGATTCTGCTCATGAAGGACTCAGTGTTCTGTGCCTTCCCATCTGATGTACTGTGAGCTTCCAATGGCTTTTTCTCACAGTGAATATTCAACCTGAGCTGATGGACACTATTTTACACTCCATGGTATCACAGCCCTGAGAGTAGAAGACTGCTTTTTTTTTAAATGTATTTAGCACACGGTCTATAGGGTCTCACTATGTAAACAGGACTCATAGTGATCCTCTTGTTTTCAGCTTCCTAAGCACTGGGATTATAGGTGTACACCACATGCCCAGTCTCAATCACTGTCTAAAGTGCCTAAGCAGGCACTTTAATCTGCTGAGCTATCTGGTCAGCCCTCATACTGCATTATTATCTGGCTATACTGCTACTTCCTGTCACTATATTTGGCTATTGTATGGCAAAAGTTTCCCCTTTCTCATTATTATTATTATTATTATTTGTATTTTAAGGAAGGGTCTAGAGGGTGTTCAGGGTTTCACTACTTGATAGGACTTGTAGTGATCCACCTGTCTACAGTCTCCCAAGAGGTGGGATTACAGGTACGAGCCACCACACACATTCTCAACTGCCATCTCAGCATACCCCGGGAACAGGGAAAGCATGGCAGGCCTGGGGATTGAACTCCTGGCCCTTGAGCCTGCTTGCAGGAGCTTTAATCTGCTGAGCTATTTATAACACGTAATAAATAAAAACAAAAGGTAGTAACAATATGACTGGAGGATTTCAAGATGCCACACATTCTTCAAAATATCATAAATTTATATGCATGATATGTATAACATTGAAGAAATATATATATATATTTTGCATTATGTAACATTTCAAACATGCTTGGCCTTTGACTGCAAACTAATCCAAATATCTGATGCATCTGCAAATCCTGCTGGATCTATCTACCTTTGGCATTTCAAAAACCCAATCATTGCTCGCCCATGGCCCAGTGGTGTCTTACAAAATCATCTTTTGCCTCTGGTCTTCTTATGAAATCCCACATAATCCAGCCAACATTATGCTCTAAAACCCAAGTATAGTAGACAGACTCTCAAAGTGATCACATGACCCTTGGCTTTTGGTGCTCCCACCATTGTATAAATCCCCACCCCATCTTCAGGACCTGTGATTTGCTTCTAACTGACACAATATGGCAAGGGCTGTAGCAGGTGTGAGTTCACTGTGGTGTCCATTTGATGAAGAATAAGAATTGCCTAGCACAGTTCTGGATGACTGATTTGCTGAAGAAGGAAGACCCATAACAGATGTGGCTGGCATCAAACAACAGGCTTGTAGTCTGGGTGTAATAAAAAGGAAGAAGGAAGGCTTGCTTCTGCTTCTTTGCAGGAGCTCCCATCTTTGCTATTGCACTGGACGCCATCTTCAGGCTTACAGTGCAGACCCTGTAGCTTTTTGATACTGCAACTGCAGTGTCACAATACATACTGCAGTGAGCTCCAGGCTTTCGACTTCTCACTGGATGCTCCCGCTCTCAGGTGTACAGATGGTTCTTTTGTGTTCTTCTATCCCTGACTCTGTGGGCAGCCATGGTAAGCCTCTCATAAATACTTTGTATCTCATAGATATGTTTTATATTAAAGTTGTTCCTCAGTGAACCTTAATTGATACATCACACATATACTCATTATGTGACTTCTTTCCATATGGACTTGGTGTCTGATTTGCTGGAAGCTCTCCACCTTGCTGGCTATAGGGAATAAAGTACCTCTGTAGAGGACCTGAAGTTTATCTGAGGCATCTCAGACCCACAGCTACAAGGAACTGCCAACAAACTCCTAAAGATCTATCCATAAGCAATGCTGGAAACCTTGATTTCAACCCTGGGAGACCCTAAGCAAAGGACCTAGTTAAGTATTACCCAGACGGTTGGCTCATATAAACTGCGGATAATAAAATGTATTGCATTCTAAAGTACTAACTTTGTGGGAATACTATAACACAGCAAGATACTATAAAACAGCAATAGAAAACCGTTATACCTCAGGGCATAGTGGTACATACCTATGATCCAGGCTACTGCCTTAGTGGCAGAAGGATCACAAATTAAAAGCTGGTCTAGGAAACTTAGATCTTGTCTCAAAAAATGAAAAGGGCTAGGAATGTAGTGTAGTGATAAGGTGCCCCTGAATTTGATGACCCTACTATAGTACCTCCCCACATGAAGGAAAAAGAAAAAATAATAATCAAGTCAGGCTCTGCTAAAATCCTTTGGGAGTTTCCCAGCCTCAGCCAATAGGCTGTAGAAACCCTGCCTCATCTCCCTACCCTGTTCACTCCACCCCACTTTCCGGCCCACAAGCATGCCCACTATCCCCAGAATGCACTGGGCCTTGGCCCAGATTTTGTTTTCCCTCTGGTATAAAATGCTCTTCTATGTCTACCTAAGCAGCTCTTACTTTACCCATTCAGGACAAATGTCACCTCCTCAGGTAGCCCTCAATGTGCAATCTAAGATAGCAATCTCTGTCTCCAGCTTCTCTTTAACTAACTTTTCTTGCTAGCAGTAAGTGGTATTTAACAAATTCCTATTAACTACCTATTTCTACTAGCGGATCCATAAAGAAAGGGCTTTTTCACTATTATTTCTAAAGTACCTAGACAGTACCTGGCCCATATGAGAAGCTGAAAATATGTACTAAATTAATGAATTTCACTCCAAACAATCTAATTTACAGAAGGAGGTGCACAAAAATAGATAACCAACACTGTTTGTTATAGAAGGAATCTATCTATCTAGGAAATGGCTCAATAAACCACAGTACATCTTACTATGAACTACAACAGGGCTATTAAGAATGAAGTGAGAGCTAGGTGTGGTGGTACATGCCTGTAATCTCAACACTCTGGAGGTTGAGGCAGAAGGGTCATATTAGTTCAAGGACAGCCTGGGCTATATAGCAAGTACATAGCCGGTCTGAACTGCATAGTGAGACTCTGTCTCAAAAAACAAAACAGAAATATGCACATTATTTTGTTTAAACAGAAAAAGAATAATGTAATCGTACTTATGCCGAGAAAACCCTACAGGTATAATTATGTGAATGTATGCGCTTACTTAAAAAAATTTAGGGCATATTTGTAGTACATAATGATCACATTCCCCATGGAAGTTGGTTTATGTATTATGTTTATCACTGTTATGTTTATGTTTGGTCTGAAAGGCTGACTAAACCATTAATAATGGTTATTTCTGAGGAGGAAGCTAGGAGTTATAGGGATGAAGGAGGAATTTTACTCTTTTTATCTTTCTGGTACTGACTTTACTCCACTAGAAGGTATTTTTAAATTCCAAAAGTATTTTGGAATTTTTTCTAAAAAGGAACACAGGGACCAGTGAGATAGCTCAGTGTTCTAAAGTACCTGCTTAGGCAAGCTTATGCAGGCACGGGGGACCACGGTTCGATCCTCGGCATCAAATACCACACTAGCCCTGCCCTTAGGGCAAGCTAAGCCAGCCAAAATAAGTAAATAAATAAATAGGCACAGAAATATCAAGAGCAATTTTAAATTCCCACTCAGTCTGTGTCTCTCAACTGATACATCTCCAAGTAGCAGGTGGTACAAGGCAAAGAAAGAGAGTGGGATTGGCTGGAGACTTGTCTGAAATACAGATTATTCCAGGCCAGAGCCAGGTCTAATTTAGTAGACACTGTTTCCAACAAGGACCTCAGAAAGCACCCAGGAACTCTAAAATTTGAGAGCCACTCTTTGAATATAATTTATTGGAGATATTCACTTTTCTTTGACTTTTTGGCAGTCCATTTTTTTTTTCTACAATGGGCCTATTTTTTTATGTTAAGTAAAGAGATCACTTTGAAAAACTTAAACTATAAAATTGAAAATATAACTATTAAAGATCTCAACTTTTTCTAATTTTGCATAAAAAATTTAATTTGGAGACTTGAACCAACCTCCAAGGAGGCAGGGCAGGGAATCATCATGAAGTCTATTTTGAGAAGTGAGGCTGAGGGAAATTAAGAGATACAATGACACCTTTATGCCTAACGAAATTAAGATGTTGGCCTAAAGTCCTGGGTTTTTATTCCAGTACATTCTTAGTTTTCCTGTAATTTCTTTATTGAGAATGTTACATTGTGTTGCTCAATAAGTTAAAACATATTTCAAGGAGAAAATTACAAATGTGCCTTGTCCCTTTTCATTTCATGAAAAGGACTCTTAAAGTTCATGTGCATTTTATTTTTCCTATTCTTACCACTTTGGTGTATTGTTTCTTGTTATTTTGAGACAGGCTCTTGGTATGCATCTGAATTTGGGCTTGAACTCACTATGCAGCCCAGGCTGGTCCCAAACTTGTGGCAATCCTCCTGCCTCAGCCTCCTGAGTGCTTATGCCATCATATTCAGTCAATCTCAATAAATTTTGTAAACACCACTAAGCAACTCAGGTCCTGGTCAGTTATACCCAGACCCCTGCTTCCTTCCAATCTATGATACCTTCTTGATGCTCCTTTTGGTCCTGAGGCCCCAGCCTCTCCGGTCTGTTTTGATGATCTCCGCATCTGGGTACAGCCTCTTTGTAAAGCACTGGTTCTGACAACGGTCTCCAGCTGGGCATACCTGTGGGTGACACTCATATTGCAACATTCTGTTCAGACACTCTGACTCCAAGCCACAGGGGTTCTCATCAGCAGGCTTGCAGTTACAGCGGGGGATCTCTGACAGGTCAGCAACGTGGATCTGTACCTTCCCTATGACTTTGTTAGCCTAGGAAACAGAAGCACAAATGCACAGTGGAAGGTAAGTACACTTTTAGCAATCTGGACAGGAACCATGAAATCATCATAAACACCATGGCTATTCTGGCCTCTGCTAATATCTTGCAGTTAATTTCCCCAGAAATAAGCTAGTAACTACCTCTTTTTAAACAGTCAATCCTGATGTGTGCTTTCACTTACTACTGGTGCATTTCTCTTTCCACTGCTTGACAGAAATTTTGTAACTGAAAAATGTAATTGTGAGCTTTTTGGAATAAAGGGCCATTTTAAATGCTTCTATTTTCATTTGGCTACAGCATAACCTAGTAGAGTAAGAGCAGGATTTCACATGAGCCACGTTCTTCCTAGGAATGAAGAGCTTTGTAGGAGATGTCAGAGCCCTATAGCTAGGGGCTCCATTTGAAGTTTCCAATAAACAAGTGGTAGATTTCAGATAAGATTAGCTGATAATTAGCAGAAGTTTCTACAAGTCAAAGAGAGCCTTTACTGACAACACATTTCATCTTTCCTACCAAATACCAATGTTCTTATGAGTAGACTTACTTTGATGTGTTTGTAAGGAGGAGGTTTTCTTGAATTTTTTTCAATCTCTAGTGCTTCTTTACTTTCTCTTTGTGCTTTCAGTTCCTGGAAACGTTTTGCAGCTTCTTCCAGCGCTGACAATAACATCAAACAAAGTACATAATTATCAAAAAAACAAACACAGTGAGCAGAAAGTGGGTTTGTACCACCTTTCCAATGCCCTGCCCCAAGAGGTGTTTTTTTCAAATTCTATTCTGTAGTTTACCACTCGCCACCAGTGTAGGCTAGTAACAAACCAGAATGTAACTCATGGAAATTATACTCTCTGCACATTATTGCCACAAGAGCAGAAGCCCCACTTCCATGTTAGAGACCCCAGCTGTGACCTTGTACTAGAATTAAACCCATTTTATCCTTACCCAGAAAGCCATACTTCCTAGCAACATAATACAAAACATACTTTAAGGTTTTTACTACCCTTCTATGATGAAAAAGCTTCACTACGATTATTCCCTTAGCCAGATGTGGTATGCACACCTGTAATCTCGGCACTCTGGGAGGCTGAGGTAGGAGGACCATATTTGAGCCCACTCTGGGCAATTTAGCCATCTAAAAGACCCTCTCCCCAAAAAGGGGGAGGAGTGGGTGTGAAGGTGTAGCAGAATTCAAAGAACCTATGTTAAATTTCCAGAATGGGAAAAAAAGAAAGAAAATTCCCAGCATAATCTTTGATTATAGGAAGACAGCTAAAGAAACTCCTTCCACATATGCACCATAGTCTATTATACAGAAATGCATTTCAAAGTTGGTTCTAACATGATCAGAAGTTATGCATGCAAGATCATAGTGTCAGGAAATACTACCACGTGCAAGTGAGTAGATGCCAAGAAACCTGCACAGGAGCCTTAGATTTGAGTGACTTACCTTTCTTGAAGGTCTTGTTAATACTAGTTTGCCCCTCAGCAAAGCTTTTATCTCCTTCAACATATGGGAACACTCTGCCTTGGTGCACCCAATAGTAGTCATGAGAACCAAAGAAGAATACGGGGAAGTCTCCTAAGTCATGTTTAAGGCCTTGGATGTTCAGTGGTACAGACCTGGGATTGCAGATCTCTGCTGGCCACCATCTGAAAACAAAGTCAATTTTAGATTAAGAAAATTCTATTTTTTTACAAGGAGAGAAGGGAGGGAAGAATCTTCTAGTTTGCAATTTTCATTCAGATCCTAAGAACACAAAATAGTTTATATTTAATTCACCCAAACCACACATCATTTGAAAACATTATTAATTAATCACATTAATTTTTCTGAGACAGAATCTCGCTCAGGCTGGCTTTGATCTCACTATGTAGCCCAAAGTGGCCTCAAACTTGTCATGATCCTCCTGCCTCAGCCTCACTAGTATGGGAATTACAGGAATGTGCCATCATGCCTGCCTTTAATTTATTAATAATTAACAATAACCAAGACTAAACAAAGTAGGCCATGAACATTTGATCTAGTTTATTTCTTCAAAAATATTTGACATTTATAAATATATCATGAAAATGTTATAAAGCATAATAACTCAGTAATACTGAATCCACAATACAACTACCAATGGAATATTATCAGTTCTATTCCAAACCAATTTTTATCCTAGTTTTTCTCCTATAATGGACATACTTAATACCCTTGGAGTTATAAAAAATTACCCTGAAGGCCTAAGAGTTCATTTCTAATAATCAAGGGAATCTTTTTTTTTTTTTTTGTGGTACCGGGTATTAAACTCAGGACTCTGTGCTTGCCAGAGTCTACTGAGCTATTTCCCCAGCCTAAAGGGAATCATTCTGAGAATAAATTGATGTCACAGTAAAGAATGACATTTCCCTTGCAAATTAGCATTTTCTGAATTGTAACAGAACAGGGCAAACACCCTTGATCAATCAAGACTTTCCATCAGTTGATTTCAGAATCTAATTTGTCTTAGATCATAATAAATATGGCATCAGGCAGAGTAAAAACATAACCAGTACAGGCTATGAAAATGAATAGTACAAATAATCAGTAAAGAAACTATCTGTGGAGGACATTTGACATTTCCAGCAAATGGACAAGTCAGGAACTGAACAGTGAAGCTTTTTCAAAGATAAAGAAACAAAGCCGACCTCAGTGATTCTCATGTCTTTTGTTGTATATAAAATCATCAATTTAAAGACTACACACACATAAACTTGAATTCTTTTCAACTTCTAAATACACTTAATAAAACCATTTATCTTATTTTTTTAACTTTTATTAAATTTGCAGTATATCATGACTGCATTTATTGTAGGGAGTTGGTACCTGTAAATAATAGATTTTAACTTTTCCCCCCTTTCCCTAAGACCATTTCTTTAACAAACCATTGTATCACTTGGAAGATAAATGACAACAGTTGTATCCCCAGATTTATATGGCAGAACATGGATACATGCCATCTAAAAGGTACCCTGCTGCCCATTTAAGAATTAAATCCATGGGTGAGAATTTATGCTCAAGTTGTAGAAACAAAAACCACTATTTTATTAGCTCAGTATCTTGGTTTCTCCTCAAAGTGGCTAAGAAATAGTTACTCTACACTTGTTTCAAAACCATGTCTCGGGGCTGGGGAGGTGGCTCAGTGGAATAAGCACTTCCTTGGCAAGCTCAAGGGCCTGAGTTCAATCCCTGGTTCCACAAAAAAAAAAAAAAAAAAAAAAAAAAAAAAAAAAAAAAAAAAAAAAAAAAAAAAAAAAAAAAAAAAAAAAAAAAATGTCTCAAGGTAACTAAGCATGAATTTTACTACAGTGTCATAGGGTCAGTCAGGAAGGGACATGTTCTGTGAGGAGTTGTTCCAGGACACTGTGCTTCGCTACTTATTGAAAACAAACAGTGGCCCATGGCCCTCAGTGGCTTGACTATAAAAAAAGAACCATTTCACTGGGCCAGTGAGATAGCTCAGCAGTCTAAAGCCCCTGCTTAGGCAAGTTTAGGCAAGTGTGTAGGGACCACAGTTTGATTCCTGGCACAATATGCTGTGCCAGCCCTGCCCCTAGGGCAGGCGTGCACACACACACACACACACACACACACACACACACACACACACACACACACAAATCATTTTCCAGACATAAGTCCTTCAAAACACACCAGATGGATCTGACCTATGCAGAAAAAAGAAAAAAATGGAACACTGCTTTGGGCTTCCTTCAAGTGATTAAAATTCAAGCAGAAAAAATGAATTAAGTAAAGCATATTTTCGTATTTATAAGAAAATCTTTAAATTTACTGAAAGATCTGAAAGTTTTGTATACTGTTTTAGTTATTTCTTTCGCTCTCTCCCTCACATCTTTTTTTTTTTTGGTAGAACTGGGGATTGAACTCAGGCCCTTGTGCTTGACAGGGAAGTGCTTATTCCACTGAACCACCTCCCCAGCCACCTTACACCCTTTCCTTTTTTTTTTTCTCTCTCCTTCCTTCCTTCCTTCCTTCCTTCCTTCCTTCCTTCCTTCCTTCCTTCCTTCCTTCCTTCCTTCCTTCCTTCCTTCTTTCTTTCTTTCTTTCTTTCTTTCTTTCTTTCTTTCTTTCTTTCTTTCTTTCTTTCTTTCTTTCTTTCTTTCTTTCTTTCTTTCTTTCTTTCTTTCTTTCTTTCTGAGATAGGGGCCCACTGTATAGTTCAGGGAGGACTCACTATGAAGCCCAGGCTGGGTTCAAACTTGTGGCAATCCTCTTGCCTCAGCCTCCAAGTACTAGAATTCTAGGAGTGTGCCACTACAACTGGCCTGTTATGGTTTTTAGTTAATTCCTAACCAGGAATTCCCTTCCCCCCAGTACTGAGGATTTAACTCTAGGCCCTTGCACTGAGCTATATGCCCAACCTTTTCTTAAAGACAGAATGTTGCTAAATTGCCCAGGCTAGTCCTGAACTTGTGATCCTCCTCTGTCAAGAAATTTTTTGGAGACAGGGTCTTGCTGTATAGCCCAGGCTGGCCTCAAATTCTCAGCAACCCTCCTGTATCCTCAGGCTCCCAAGTGATGGGAGAACAGGCATGCACCACCAAGAAAAATAGATTTTACATTATGAAAATACAATGATTTTCTTTTAAAACTTAAAGCATATCAAAACATCACAATATACTCCCCAAATGTATACTGTCAAAAACAATTGAAATAAAACTTTAAACTCAAACACAGAATGGAAAAGTGAAAGTGCCTTCCCTTGTAATCTCATCCCCAAGACTGTTGATACTGTTTCATCCCAGTTATTTAAAACACATCATGCCCAGATCTACACAAAAATTTAATAAGGCCAAATGCATTTGAGTATGTCTATATTCCCAACTCTTGCGGAACCTGAGACAGGAGGACGAGCTAAGCCTAAAAGTTTTAGAATATCCTGCCTTTATGGTGAGACTCTATCTCAAAAACAAACAAAAGTGGGGCTGGGGAGATGGCTCAATAGAATAAGTGCTTCCCTGGAAAGTGCAAGGGCCTGAGTTCAACCGCTGGTTGTGCAAAAAACAAAACAAACAAACAAAAACAAAACACATGGAAACATACTGCATGTGTTTAATATACCTTTTAAATTCAACTGTATTCCACTAATATCTTCCAATATTAGTGCATAAACCCTTTATTAGGTTTATGCTAGTCTAGTATAGATGCACTACAAATTTATTTGACAAAGCCCATATTAACTAAGGAATAAGATTATTTCAAATTGTTGCCTTTAGAGATCACATCGCAATAAACACACTGATAATTTCTGACTATATTATTGGGAGAGGTCAGTTTCACTATGTAGTCCAGGTTGGCTACAAACTCTCAATCCACCTGCCTCAGCCTCATGCATTTCATAGGGCTAACAGGAATATGTCATAAAGCCTGGGTTCACTTTTTTCTTTAGATAAATCCCACGAACTAGAATGCAACTGCCACAATTCTGACATGTGACACAAGACTGCCTCCAAGAAGCAACCATTTCTCCATAACCTTCAGTGACCACAGATCTATCATTTTTAGAGTATTTGGCAATCTTTGAATTGAAAAAAAAAAAGAAGTTTTAATGTGCTTTTGCTTTTAGTGAAGCTGAAATTTTTTTGTGATTATTTTCTATTTGCTATCCTTTTTTTTTCCTTTTCCTTTTTTTCTTATGAGGTATCTACCTTTTCTTACTAAATGCATGGAGCATATGGACAATCACTAGGAAGATAACAAGGTAGAAAGTATTAATTATTGAATCTGTGATATAATTCAGCTATAAAAAATAAGACAAGTAAACAGCTATACTCTTTTTTTTTTTTTTTTTTGTCTTTTTGAGACAGGGTCTCACTATGCAGTTCAGGCTGGCCTTAAGCTCACTTTGTAGCTCAGGCTGGTCTCGAACTCACAACAATCCTCCTGCCTCAGCCTCCCGAGTGCTGGGATTACAGGCATGCGCCACCATGCCTGGCTAGCTATACTCTTTTAATTCACTGATTAGAGACATCTGCTATAATAATGTCTGTAAGTATAATATAATGTATGCACCTCGTACGATACCAAAACATCACGAAAAGTTTGCCATGTATTAATTTATCGAATCTATCCTGTTAATTTGTCTTGAAACTGTCTCATTGCTATTTGTTCTTCAATAAAATAAAATAATAATGGAGCAAATACCTTTCTTCAGTTTGACATCTCCCCTTTAAAACTGCTACTTTTTAACACAGAATATAAAATTTGTGTATTCAAACTATTCAAATTTTTTTTAAGGCTAGGAAATTTCTTGTTATTTTTTTTTAAAGTAAGCCTTTAAAAAATGTAACAAAAGGGGCTGGGAAGATGGTTCAGTAGAATAAGCACTTGCCTGGCAAGCACAAAGGCCTGAGTTTATTTATTTATTTATTTATTTATTTATTTATTTATTTATTTATTTATTTATTTGTATTTTTGAGACAGGGTCTCACTATGCAGTTCAGGCTAGCCTTGAGCTCACTTTGTAGCTCAGGCTAGTCTAGAATTCACAACAATCCTCCTGCCTCAGCCTCCAGAGTGCTGGGATTACAGGCATGCACCACCACGCCTGGAAGGGCCTGAGTTTAATCCCTGGTTCTGCCAAAAAAAAGTAACAAAAAGGAAGAGGATCAAGAGATGTAATCACAATGCATTTATTATACACACACACCAAATCCCTACAAGAAGGTAAACATTATGTACCAATAAAGAAAATGACAAAAAAGTGAGCCTCAACTTAATGCTTCAATTCCAGGTAAAATTTAAGCTTTAAAATTCAATATATAGGGGACATTGCACTAGTGCCTTCCAGGAAAGCACAAGGTCCCAAGTTTGATTCATGATACCAAAATAAAGAAGAAAAAAAAGAAATTAAATAAATAAAACAAGGAGCATAAGGCAAAGAAGACAACACAGTTCTTTGCAACAACAATAAAAAATTCACTATGGTTGAACTTGTATATTTTACTTAGGATTCTAATTGAAAAACAGCAACTTTAAGGTGCTATTCTAAAATTTTCTTTAAAAAATTATAAATACATATTAAAATGTGAAGTTTTAAAAATATATTGTTCAGTGGACCCTCTGGAAAAGCTGTAAAGGGAAATGTTTATTAAAATAATGGCAATCACACACAGTTCTATCTTATTCCTTAGTAATTAAATATTATTTTTGTAGGAATCTCTCTAAATTATAAAAGTTTCCTTTACACATCATTTGGGGCTTCTAACAAGAACAAAAAAATGGGCCATACTTAAAGGCAAAAAGAGCTACTCTGGCTAGGATACAAACTCTTAATGCTATCAGAAGTCAGAAATCAATATTAATCTACTTAAGATACAAAAAAACGATTATGTCCATTGTCCCTGTAAAACTTATTTCAAAATCTAGTAGTACCTAGATGAGTAGTATAAAATAACATTCAGAACACAACAGTTAACCGACCAATGTCAGAGAAAACATACCCATTGAGAACCTAACTTGCATAGCCCCTATGCCACACTGAGCCCTCGCTTTTCTCTCTCAATGGAAGGCAGGTCCCCCTAGCTGATTGTGAACCTGTCCTAAGCAGTGACTGGATACCTACTCTTTGTCCTTGAAAAACTTGCCTGTAATTTCCCAGTTTGACCCAAACAATCTGTTTGTAATGCAGTTTCTTGCCAGCTTTACAGTCATTACAATTCCAGCAGCCTTCTGGCGTATCTATGTTCAAACATTCTGGATGAAAGGAAGCTGGGCAGGATTCACAGCAGAGCAATCTTCCACCTTGAAACAAACAAACAGTCTTACTAACTGAGAAATGAGGACATAGAACAAAAGTTGTATTTTAAGTGCAGTGAATTTAATTGAAATTCAGGAAAATCAACAAAGGGATTGAGTCATATCTAGAGTACTGGATTAAAAAAAGTGAAATATTTAACCACATTTAGACTTCAGTAGCTATAAACTTAAGAGCTTTGGAGTGCTACCAAAACAGTGCTGTAAAATATGAACTACTGTATCAATTTAGCAAGCAGCTAAAAACTATTAACATTATGTTTTAAATTATTACTTTTTTTTTTAATACAGGGTCTTGCTACACAAGTTGGACTTGTAGGGGGCTGAGATCATAGGCATAGGCCACTATGCCCAGTTTTGGGGCCAGCACAGTGTGCACAACATGTGGTACCAGGCATCAAACTTGGGCCTTTGTCCTTGCACTTGCCAGGCAGGCACTCAGGCTGCAGAGCTATCTCCCCAGCCCCAAACTGCTAACATATAACAAGATGGATGCATAAAATACACTAAGCCAAGCTTGTGGCTTATAGGTGCACATCTATAATCCCAGCACTTGGGAGACTGAGGCAGGTGGACTGCTCCAAGCTCAAGGCCAGCCTAGGCTACACATTGAACAGAAGGCTGGACTGAACTATGTCAGGAAATCCTGCCTCAAACAAAAACAAATAGCCAAAAAACAACAGCAATTTTTACATTGAACAGATTATTTTTCAAGGAATTAAGCAATTTTCTTTTCTTATTCGGAAGAAACAAAGCAATAGTCATCTTTGTATTTTAATCCAGCACCACAGTTAACCAAATCCCTTTGCAACAAAATTAGCAAGAATGAAAATAACCAAAAGGTTGATCTGGATTTTTTTTTCTCTCTCTCTACAAAGTATACAAAAAAGCAAAAGGAAAATAGATTCTCAAACTAGTGATTATAGTATCATTATCTTTTCAGGGAAAAAAAAAAGACAAATAGGCTATATAGCAGTGGTTTGCAACTTTTCCTCTCCTGTTCCATTCCTCAATATTGTATCAACCTCCCTATTTTATTAGTCAAAGAAATATGTACCTGTCAATCAAAGATTCTGATCCAACAACAAAAAATTACTATATTGAATAATTAAAATCATAGCCCAATATAAAGAAACTCATTTGGCATAAATGTGATTCTGTTAGAAATTCCAAAACAATTTAACAATTTTGAATTTACCTTTTCTGACTTAATATAAAGAACCACTGCTTTATAGCACAAAAGTAAATAATTATCAGTGAATAGTGAAGTACCATATGCAAGGGTATCTAAATTCCCTATCTAAACCCTCTCCTTTTTAACCACAAAAAATAATCTTGGGATTAATGCCAAAATAGGTGTAGCAAACAAAATAATGTTTTTAATTGTAAAGAAATAACAGGATTTTGGGGGACAAGTAAGGATGATTATAGGTATGCTTCAACAAAGTTAAGTTCTCAACGTGAATATAATATAAACATTTATTTCATCTATCTTTGGTTAAATTATGTCCACACACCCACAAGTATATTTTGGAAAATTATGTCCACACACCAACAAGTATATTGAAATTTAAAGTCTCAGAAAAAAGATTAAGCGCACTCATACAACTGGATCAAAAGACATGCTTGAACTTTGGGAGGGTTTGCTTCTTCCAGAAAATCTTATCTTCCTGTAGACTTTCAAACTAACAGATTAACATGAAAACAAAAAGAGAACAATCTATACATATCCAGTATATACATTACTACATTACATTAATATATTTCTTCTGCTTAAAAGCTTTGACTTCAATCATCAGCATTTTTTCCTTTTACTGCAGATACAACTATGGATTTAGCAGGTTCAATTCTCCAGTCCTGAGATCAGCTGCCTGAATGCTCTAAGCCTAGGTAAGGGATTCTTTTGTACACTTAAAGCAAAATGAGATTATTCATTTTTTCATTGGAAAAGAATGACCAAAGGGAAAAGTCTGCAAACAGTTTTAGAGGACATGTGATTAGAAGCACTGATGTGGAAAAGTCAGGTCTGTCATTTTTAATATTATTGAATGGTTCTACATTTTAAGTCAGTGTCAGAGGAAATACAGAGCCAGAATCATCCGTGAAAATCATCACGATAAATATGTTAAAATATGCAGGGGTATAGAAAAATTAAAGTATGACGATTTGCCTTGGTGCTGTGCAAGAATACTATTTTAGGATGCAAGAGAACATATGGTTCAAACTAGGCAGAGGGCTCAAAATAATTTCAATGCATGTCAAGGTTAATACTGAATTGCTGAAAATAAAGCAACAATTAACCTTTAAGGGCTTGCTATCAACTTTTTAGGAGATCTTACCTTCCTGTAGATTTTATAAAGGTGCTAACAGGAAAATAAAACATTTCCTAAAATGCCTTAGGTAGACTAACTTTATCGCATTATGGAATAAATCAGATCTATGTTCATTTTTATTTTGGAAGCAGGTGACATCACCAATAAGGTGATCAAATCATCAATTTGATTTCAAGGGAAAAATAAAAGAAATCAATACTTTTTCCAGTGTTTCTAATAGGTTCTAGTTAATTTGTTTAGTTATACTTGAGTTATGAGTTGCCACAAGGAGCAAAGAGCCATCAAACAGGCAGTACAAAAAATGGAAAAAAAAAAAATCAAAATAGTACATCTATATTCTACATTATGAATGAAATTTTTCCTTATAGATATTGCACCTGGCCCTCAGATAGTAATGTGAATATATAAAGAAAAAGGCTTTATCTTCCATGCTCACTGACTTTTTCCTCTGATATAACTCCTCAAATAACTCCTTCTTTCTCTTCCTTCCTTCCTTTTTTTTTTTGAGACAGGGTGTTGCTATGTAGTCCAGGCTAGTCTTGAACTCATTATGTAGCTCAGGCTTCAAACTTGTGGCACTCCTCCTGCCTCAGCCTCCCAAATGCTGGAATTATAGGCATGAGCCCCCATGCCCAGCTCAAATAACATTATTGTTAAGTCATTTTGCCCTCCCCCCCCTTTACTAAAAATAGGCTATGGAAAGCTAAACAGGATAAAGTTTTCTTCCATAGATAAAATTAATTCAGAAAATAAATACATACATAGCCACACATACATTTAGCTCTTAGCTCTCTGTAGGTAAAATTTTCCATCAGCAATTCAGCTAGCTGGGCTGCCTTCTAATATCTAGTTTGGGGGATTCCTCATACCCTAATTTCCCACTAAAATTTCCTAAGGACAGGTAGTTTCTATAGGATCTTAAAACATTTAAGAAACAAAATGACAGAACATACTCTAAAATCAAACTTGTAACTACTACACACAGGTCTCCTTCTTTTAATAACATTTTTAATTGATGGCTATAAATTATACCATATCTATTTTATTCTAACAAGAATGATAGTTTTACTTCAGGCAAAACAGAAAAGTATTTAAAATATGTATTTTTAATATTCAACAAAATCCTAGTTTTTATACTATTTTAATAACCTAAATATATAGAAGGTGTGAAAATTTATTCAACAAGGAAAAATTTGCAATAATGGAATTACTTTAAGCCTTTTTTTATAGTTATACCACCATAGGAAGATACAGACACAACCACCAAGGCAGAATTTACCAAAAGCAGCAGATGGTGCTCAACAGCCATACACTTCCCCCTTCACTTAAAGAGAAAAAATAGGAAATGCAAAAATCAAAGCAAGGATAAACTATTTCAATTATTACCTTTCTCACATTTCTTTTTGGAAGCTGACGAAGAAGGAATCATAGGTAATTTCATCAACTCAGCACGATTTGATTCATTCAGTAGGTAGTGGGACTTATAGGCATAGGAACTGAACATGGGGTCTGAATGGTCCTGAACTATCAGCCCTATACAAAACAAACAGAAAGAGATGAGCTTCAATGAAACTACCCATGATTCCATGAGGAGAAAAATAAATCAATACCTAAAATGCAGCTGTGCCTTAAAGTTGGATGTAGGGACAAGAAAAAGAAAAATCTGACCAAAAAGCTTTCTACAATTATTAAAGGAAGGTTCAACTACTTGATTCTTTATCCCTATCAGAAACTTCTATGCTGCAGAAGAAAATTTCAAATGACTTGAAGATGTATGTAACATTTCACATCATATTGAAAACTCCCTAAAATAAACAAAGCTGTGTTCCTTAACATTTAGCCATACTATGAGGACAACCCAGCAAACAAAATGTTATTTAGTAATCTAAAAATAAGACTCATTTACATAGCATAGGCCCTAATCTCTCTACCACATATGAAACAAAATTTCAAGACAGAACTGAATCTCTTTTATCTGTCAATATCTTGAGATATACTCAAATTCTAGCTTTCTCTACCAGGTAATGAAACTTTTCTCTACTGACACAGTAGATGACTTTAATGGAACCATATCTTCCTGAACTTTTTTTTTTTTTTTTTTTTTTTTTTTTTTTTTTTTGTCTTTTTGAGACAGGGTCTCCCTATGCAGTTCAGGCTGGCTTTAAGCTCACTTTGTAGCTCAGGCTGGTCTCGAACTCACAACAATCCTCCTGCCTCAGCCTCCCGAGTGCTGGGATTACAAGCATGCGCCACCACGCCCGGCTCTTCCTGAACTTTAATGAAGTAACATAAAGCATTTAAATTCCTTCCTTGTCACAATATAAAGCGATTACCAAATGAAAGGTTCACTGAAGTAGTCCCTTTGATCTACCAGTACAGCTGTCCTATTTGGAGAAAAAAACAAGATCTGCTGTAACACACTTGGGACCCCTTTTCTCCTCCTATCCCCCCCCCTTTTTTTTGCTTAGTTCATGATTCACTGTAAGCCACTTCTGGACCCTTGACTATAGACCAAGGGAAGTGTAATCTATCTTCATTACTAGCCAGTTTATAATGATATAGGTGTTTACAACACAAATCTTAACAGCAATTTCACTGAGATATTTTTGAGTGGGAGGTTTCATTTCTAAAAGGGTTGCAATTTACTTTCTCCTGTGGGCCTTATTTTCACATGATGCTGCCCTCCACTGATGCAGAGTCAAGGAATGTCCCTAAAATGAATGAAAGAATGACTTAGAATTGCTAGGGGTGGCCAGATAGCTCAGTGGACTAAAGTGCCTGCTTAGGAAGGCTCAGGGACTCAGGTTTGGTCCCTGGTGTGTTGTGTTGGCCCTGGCCCTGCCCCCAGGGTGTGCTGAGACATCAACTAAGACTAGGCGTGGTAGCACACTGCCTTCAATCCCAGCACTTGGGAAGCTGAAAACAGGAGAATCACAAGGACTCTGATCTGTGTAGTGAGACCCTGAAGACCCTGTACTAAGTACAGAAAAAAGAAAAGTAAAAGACTCAGAATTGCTAATAACATAAGAAACCTCTAAGAAAAGTAATCTATTGTCAAAATAAATTATACATATTTTGTAGAAGGAGGTGGTATAATATAAAACAAACAAAAAATCACATAAGCTTTGAAGCAAGAAAAATTGGAAACAACTGCAGGTTCCTTGATGTCACAGCTTAATGTGAACTTTGGTGTGCTGATCCATATAAAATGGAGAAATAACCTCTTAAGACAGTTCCTTCAAATGGTATCCAGTAGAGACTGATTTACATATGAAAAATAAATTGCTATTATTGCTATTAAAATGAAAACTCTAAGGCTGGGGCCTTGTTTAAAATGATTACACAGAAAGGCACAGAATGTTAATTAGCCTCTATCTTACTAACCTACCAACATGGGGAAAAAAAAATACACCACACTGACAAAGTTTCACCTTCTCCTATTTGTGTTTCAAGTTGGCTGAGTATGTGTGTGACAGAGAGAGAGACAGACAGACAGAGAGACAGAGATCAATAAGAAACTCCTCATGCACCTATCTGTCTGTCTGTCTGTCTGTCTGTCTATCTATCTAGTCATTTTGAGACAGGATTTCACTATGCAGTTTGGGCTGGTCTTGAATTCACTTTGTATCCCAGGCTGGCCTCAAACTTGTAGCAATCTCCCTGCCTCAGCCTCCTAAGTGCTGGGATTATAGGTGTATACCACTACACCCAGCAACCCCTAAACTTTAAAAACTAAAATATATTTTTAGATTTTTTGATCTTTAAGAGAAGTTCAATGACTTTAAATACCCAGTAACCAAGAACTAAAAAAAATCATTTATGAGAAAAAAAAATTTTATGAGGAAAGAAGCAAAATAAGCCAAGTTTTCTAATATAAAAAAAATAGAGTATCTATTTTTGTATATAGATTAGGATTAGGTCTCAGCCTGGGCAACAGGGAGACAATCTTAAAATAATAAATAAAGCCGGGTGTGGTGGCGTAGGCCTGTAATCCCAGTACTCTGGAGGCTGAGGCAGGAGGACTGTTGTGAGTTCAAGACCAGCCTGGGCTACAAAGTGAGCTTAAGGCCATCCTGAACTACATAGTGAGACCCTGTCTCAAAAAGACAAAAAAATAATAATAATAATAAAAATAATAATTAAATAGGGTTGAGGATGTTGCTTAGCACTTACAAAGTTCAATCCTCAGTACTCCCCCCAACGGTGATCTCAATACTTAGAGAAGGACACACATTATTTACTTTTAAAGGACTTGATCTATTGGGCTGGCCAGATAGCTCAGGAGTCTAAAGTGCCTGCTTAGGCAGGTGGAGTGATCAGAGTTTGGTCCCCAGCATGCTGTGCCGGCCCTACCTCTGGGACACACCTAGAAAGTGACAGACTGGGTGTGGTGGCATGCACCTGTAATCCCAGAGTTTAGGAGACTAAAAATGGGAGAAGCATTATGAGTCTGGTCTGTGGAGAGAGACCCTGTAGATCCTGTACTAAATTAAAAAGAAAAAAAAAAAAGACTAGATATAAGCCAGGCATGTTGGCATACATTTACAACCCCAACTTTTGGGAGAATAAGGCAGGAAGATTGTCATCAGTTTGAGGCCAGCCTGAATTGCAGAACAAGACCTTGTCTCAGGGAGAGAGAACAAGAGAGACAGAGAGAGAGAGAGAGAGAGAGAGAGAGAGAGAGAGAGAGAGAGAGAGAGAGACACACACACACACACAAACGGATGGACAGACAGACAGACAAAAAAGACTTGATTAAAACCTTGTCAGATGCTGAGTGAGGCCAGCTTGTGTTATATAGTGGTTTCAAGGCCAGCTTGAACTACACGGGGAGACCTCATCTTTAAAAAAATGTGATTAAATAAAATTCCTTACATAGGCATTTAGATGCAGAAAATATTTCATAATACTTATCAAATTTATAAGATACAAATATGGATTCTGTTTTTAAAACATAGGATTATTTTATATTAATTTACATTATTCCCAAGCTTTCATTCAAGAGATACAAGTTAAATTTAACAAAATGAGAGTTTCTGTTAGTGAATCATTTTCTATCTAATCTTAAATTGAAATACCTGTTTGAAAAATGTTCTCAATTACTGAATGAAATACAACCAAAGAAAATACTGGTCAACATACTGATAGCACTTAATTTAGAATGTACCCCCCAAAATAAGGCAGTATAATAGTTACAAGCTTAAGGTTCAAAATGTTCACTAAATTACTTTTTAAAACATCAAAACAAAACAAAAATGTTGGCTAAATTAAATGTGCTTACACATTGCCAGTATAAGTATCTGAGAATGGTAACCAGGATAGCAAAATGATAAGAAACTTTGTTATCTCTGCTACTCAACTCTGTCTTAAAGTCTCTAAAGCTAGGCATTCAATTGATAATCCACAAATTTGTCCTATCATTACTTTCTTTAGGAAGGGTAGGAAGGCACTAGGGTAGCTTTTTATTTTTATGTTATCACTGGCCTATATTAATGCTTTCTGTTACTATAACAATGTGGCACGTCCTCCGCCTCCAGCCAGGCCTCAGAACAAGTGCACAATGTTACTACTGTGCAGCAGACAAAGGTGCCCACTTCAGTGGCAGCCACAGGCCCAGCCTATCTCGTCTAAGCTATTTGTTAAAAATAAAAATTGCAAAAGTAAAACAACCTAAGATCTGAACCCCAGAAACATTTTTCTACATCTTTTGCTGAATTAACTCTCCTGAAGCAAAAAAACAAACAAGATAAAAAGGCTTCATTCTCAGTATTATTTATAACACAAGAGACATAATTATACCTTAGAGTCTTTCAAATAATACTTCACAACAAAATAAGTTGAAGGTTAATAGACAAAACAAGGTTGGGGATGTGGGCACAAGAACCTGCCTGGCATGTCAAGGTGCTGAATTTGATTCCCAGTACAAAAACCAAAAGCGGTACATGTGGATATGAGTTGGCCTCTATACTAATTATAAAAAAAAAACAAAACACAAAACCCGCCACAGTTTCATTATCATAAAACCCAGGTAAAGCTAGAAACTGCACCACACTTCACTGAAGGCATCCTATTTTATGTGCACAACACCCTTTCTTCACTGCCTGTCTGCCCTCAGGGATTGGGTATTATTCTCAGTCAATCAATGTCTTGGTGGACTTATATATCAACTGCTGGCAAGTAAGAAGCCTGCACTGTTAGTTTTTCACTGGCCCACCACATATGATGCCCTCTCAATGCCAGAGCAAAACATGATATACAACACAAACGATCGAAAAATGAATGTGCTAGTCTTGCCTTTCATGTGATATCTCAAACAGTTCAAAGTTTTGGATTAATGATGATGATGTGGAAAGATCTATTTCAAGTAGAGAAACTTTGTAAAAGAGAATAGATTAATTTTTTAATAGAAAATTAGTAAATAGAAAAAACATTTATTATAATTGCAAATTATATTTTTAAATGCAGATTTTAGCTTAGCTTATAGAAGAATAAATATTTTAACAATTTGGAGGTCTAACATTGTAAAATAACTAGGTACCAAAATGGTGATTTCTCTCTCTCTCTCTCTCTCTTTCTCCTTTTTGTACCAGGTATCAAACTCGACCATGCACATCAGCACTGGATGGGACATTGTACTAGATAGCTTGGGAAGATTAGCATTTTCTAATGCTAAAGCTCATCTTAATAGAGAAATTTGCTAAAGAAATGAAAAAAATAGAGAAAGGACTGACACTCACCTCTGGCACAAACGAAACAAAAGCCTACATTTATAGCAGCAGAAGAATTATTGCTCCGCTTGGAATGATCACTACAAATGAGAATGTAGGAGGACACAAATACACTTCCTGCAGCAATACAAGCATCTGCAGAGTGATAGGCAACTGGACATCTCAAACATTTCATCATGCGTCCTGTTTGAAAAGGAGACAAAAAGCAATTTGCACACTAAGGCATCAGTTGGACATGAGATTTTGGAGTTGGGTTTTTCTTGGTTGCCATACAACACTAGTTACAGCAATAGTAAAATACTTTTTTCTTCACTAGGCTGGTTCTGTCATTCTTATACTATATGGTTCCTAAATAAAAGCCTAAAACTCATTTAGAGGGTTGGGTGTGGTGGTGCATGACTGTAATCCCAGCACTTGGGTGGCCAAGAGAAGACTGCTGTGAGTTTAAGCCCAGCCTGAGCTACATAATGTCTTCAAGGCCAGCATGAACTATATAATGACTTGGTCTCAAAACAAGAATCATCGTCATCATTACCAACATTTAGAGATCACACAAAGAAAACTTGCTTTAATGCTGGAGAGATAATAATATTCCCAATATAGCACCTGCCTAAGGAATTTTCCATATGTAGTTTTGAACATATAGAATTTTCTTGTCATGGTCTGAATTTGCAACTTGTTACTTAACATGTTGTCCACTGCAGTCGAACTATTAAGCCTACAGAAAAAAGATGATCAAAGTTGTTTACAACTACATGCCACATATATTATTTGCCATTGTACTTTACACAAAACATCACTCTGTCCTTCTTTAGCTGTGTTACCTTTACTTGCTTTGTGGACATCTTTCTCCATAGAGCAGGCAGAGCAGCAGTGCTGAGGACAGCGGAATCCTTTTGATTCAAAGATGGCAGAGGAGAATTTTCGGACACAGGCTTCATGATAAAACTTTCCACATGAACCAACAGAACAACGTTTCACATCTTCACCAGGCACCTTACATGAAAAACATGGATGCTGCCCTGGAAGATTGGTGAGAAACAGAGAATAAATGAAATATGAAAGCATATTCCCTTTAGGGAGAAGCAGCTATAGACATCAAAGAGCTGCTCAGGAAAGAGACTCTACTATTACATGTAAGAATTTAACATACAAGAGCCAGGTGTGGTGGTGCATGGCTAGAATCCCAGCACTGAGGAGGCTAAAACAGGACAATCCCATGAACTCCAGGACAGCCTGAACTATAAAGTTGAGACTCTGTCTCAAAAACAACAAATGTCTTACTTTTCTCTCATTACTGAGACAAAATACCTGACACGCAAAGCTAACAGAGGAAAGTTATATTTGGTGCACAGTGTGTACAGGTTTCAGTCTATAACCAGATGGCTCCAAGGCAGAATGGCAAGGCAGACAAACATTGCAAAGAAACAGTTCATGGTAGGCAAAAGGTACCAAAACAAGCAAGGTACCAAAACAAGCAAGGGACCTTAGCAGATTTTTTTCTGCTCTTTTATGCTCCTTCTATGCTACCCGGCATAGGGCAGGCAGGAGCTTTGCTAAGCCAACCCCACTACACTGTCCTAGGGGCCTTGCTGACCAATGACTTGCCCTCCACTACTGTTGCTGCTGAGCCCAGGTGAACACTGCAAGTTTCAATGCCAAAAGGAAGAAGCAAAAGGCAGTCTCAGACCTCTGGCCTATGCAGAACACGTCTAGGAGACAAGGACATACAAGAACTTGGAACTCATATGCCTGAAATTTCTGAAATGATAGCAACTGAAGTAAAGCAACAACTCCATCAGGCTATAGTAATCAGAAATCAGATCAGAAATAATTTCACAGATAAAGAAATGACAACAATCATGAAAGAACTGATCAGCACATCTAAAGAAGGCACAGATAAAAACATAGGAGAATAGGAAAATGATGGAAACATTGAATAAACAATGTAGGAAAGAATGAGAATGCATGAAATAGATTCAAACAGATATCCAGGAAATTAAAAATTCCAGGCCCCTCCCCTCGGCCGTGGGCTTCCTTCCCGCGTCCCCGGGCTGGGGAGGGGGCGGAGGCCCGGCGC
>PVKA01012775.1:0-7500 GCA_004027165.1 Ctenomys sociabilis
TCTTTCTTTCTTTCTTTCCCAGTTGCTCCTTCCGTTTGAACTGTTTCTTTCCATCACCATTGTAACTTTCAGATTTTATTTAATCTCTCAGGCTCTTATGCTAGGGAGACAATATGATGCTTACAATGCTGGTGCATTTGTTCTTAACATCTTAGAGTTTCAAGCATCAGTGTTGTAGGCAGCTGAATCAAATAGAAATATTATAGGCAGTCAGATGGGGCCAGGCCCCGGGAGACAATATAAAAGACAAGGTGACTTTGCAACTTTGAAAGAGACAGACATTCCCCACTGTGGGCCAGACAGCAAGACAAAAGAGTAAACAAATGTAGCTGCATACTTCCCTAGGAATGAGTGCCAGGGATTGATATTTCAAATAGGTATCAGTCACCTTGGAAGAGTGTGAATGAATCACTAATGCAGCCCCCAACAGGAAGAGACCCTGTCCCACATTCATGGGAATTCTTCTTCATCTTCTCTCTTTTCTTCCTCTTCCTCTTCTTCTTCTTTTCTCTCCTTCTCCTTCTTCTCCTCCTCCTTCTTCTTCTTCATTGGTTAGTCAATTTTAATATATTTTCTCACATTACTAAAATAATCGACAGATCATAAAAAACTGGAAAAACTTTTGCCAGATTAGCTTTTCTTTTGAATTCATTTGTGATGAAATTTCTCTAAATCAGTTTTATATCATTGCATTTGTCACCCTAGTTCTTCGGTTGTGTTTAGGAATTCCTCATGTGTCCTTATTCCATTTCAGTTCTTC
Source organism: Ctenomys sociabilis (assembly GCA_004027165.1). Classification (NCBI taxonomy): domain Eukaryota; kingdom Metazoa; phylum Chordata; class Mammalia; order Rodentia; family Ctenomyidae; genus Ctenomys; species Ctenomys sociabilis. The sequence continues at coordinate 761 of PVKA01012775.1, forward strand.
ATATTATGTTTTTCCTCATCCTCACTCTCTGGTACACTATTCTATTATAGCTTACAAAAGCTTTTCCAGGGTCACCAAGTATTTCTTTTGACTTTTTTTCACTTTAAATAAAAACTTGCATTTTTTTTCTCTAACTTTTCACAAAACATACTCTGAAAGCAATTTTCTGTGGCCAATTATCTTGTCGCTGACCCCCCCAATTTTCTTCTCTCTTGTGTCTGCTATTTTATTTATGTTCCCACACCATGTATGCCACACTACTTTATAGGCCATTATGCCTATGCCTTCACTTGTCTTCTTAGCCATGTCAGGATCCTTGGTGTGGCACTTCAGTATTTTTTATGATATCTTAAAATTCTTTGCAGTCTTACTTTTCTGATATGCCTATGATGAAAGATCACTTATTCACATTGCTACCTCTTTTCCAAAAGTGACAAAGAAACACCACTGGGTACCTTATCTACTCCTGCTCTCTAATCTCACCTAGGCCCTTGCTGCTTCATAGATTCATGGCATTTTCATAGCAAGTTTTCTATTCACCTATGTAACTAAATATGGCTCAGGTCTTGGTAAACTGTCTTGCATTTGGCTTTACTAAGGTTGAGCCGGTATGATATTATGCTCTTAGTGTCTAAGAATGGAATTCATGACATTTCTCTTTTTGTATTCTTCATAATCTCATACACTCACACCTACTACAAGATTTCTAATAGATTTTTAGGAAAATATTTACAAAATATATCTTGGAGGATAGTTTAAAAGGAATACTATTATGCCACCTCAAGATATACTTGAAGTTTTTCCAATGTCATGCCTCTCAATCCTATTAAGCACTCTTTTCTTGTTTATGTCAAATAATATTTTATCCTTGTGAATACTATTTTTTACTCCCTATCTTGTCTATGTCAAATAATTTCAAGCTTCATTCAAATGGTACCTCTCTATGAAGCTTTTTTTTTGGTAGAACTAGGGATCAAACCCAGGCCCTTGAGCTTTCCAGGGAAGCACTTATTCCACTGAGACATCTCCCCAGCCCCCTATGAAGCTATTCTTGATCTCTCAGTTGGCAGTGATTTTTCTTCTCTTTTTCCACCATATTCTCTAAGTGTTATGATAATTATTTTATTATAATATATGAGTTTGCCTTTGCTCTGTTAATAAATTCTGAACTCTTAAGGTAGGCATACATTCCTATTAATCTGTCTCATATGTTATATACATAAAACACATAATATAATATTTATTTTATAACATAAAATAACCAATTTTGCACTATTCATTCAAATGTATGGAGTTCTATCAGCATAGAAATTTCAATATAGAAATCTCATTTTGAGGAGGATGATAGCATCATAATCAAAATCAATGAACCCCTAAATTACTCTGTCTCAGATACATAAAGCTCAACTTTACAAATCACTTTGTTTGAGTGTTTCGTACTGTGCATTGTTTCCTAATCCAAAGAGAGATGGTGGGGTAAGGAGAAAATAGGCCTATTTCTCTGCTGGTAGGCAAGCAAATATGTACAAGGCTGTCTTTGTCTATGAAATTTTTTATAGATTTATTCTGAGTACCATTTATCCCAGAAATGGTCAAATTATAGATATTCTTTGCCTCTGTCTTGGATACACCAAGATTCACCAATAGAATTACGAGAAATGCAAACAGGAGAATAAATTTTGAACTGTTCTTTTCTGTAACCCTAACAATGGGACAAAGCACAAAATGGTGTCATTTGGGAGTACAAAAGGAGACTTATGTCAGCAACTTTTTATTCTTTAAACAGACAGTCACTATATATGTAGTAGAGTTACTAGGGGTATAATAGGGTTTCTATATCTAAGTTAGGGTACTACAAATTATTCTGAGAGATGTTTGAGAATTGCTAGCATGTTTCTTCCCCTTTAATCTTAATTCTCTTCATATCTTCTAATCCTTTTTTCTTCAATGAATTCTCTTATTCTTGTTGCCTGACTGGCAAGATGGACCTAGAGGCCCTGTAGATGAGTTTGTTGGGTTGGAATGTTAGCTGTTTTACTTTTCCATGGTCTTGAGCCATCTACTGTTGGTGGTTTGTTAAGGCATTGTGTTAATGGATGAATTAAATTAAATTAAACTAAATTTGAGTTCTTAGTCCACCATTTATTCCTAGTCACTTTAAAGAAATTGTTTAACCTCTCTTAGCTTCAATTTTCTTATCTTTAAAATGCAACAAACACAAAGTAAAAAGATAAAGATTTTGGGGGAATTAAGTAAAATTGCATATGTAAAGCATGTAACAGTTCCTGGCACATAGTCAGTGCTTAGTAAATTGTAGGTATTGCAGCATTTCTTCTTAGAGCAATGTAATAACAATTTTCATTTCAACTCCCCAAGTTTCATTAGCAATGCTCTCTTTTAATGTGAATAGTTCACAACCATGAGTGAAGTGTAGCCTTGCCTGCTCCCCCAGTGTGCTTTTCAACTCCATTTTTCTGCCCGAAAGTACTTTCCCTGGAAAGATGCCCATGAGCTCTTGAGTTTCACCACACTTGAGAACAAAGTGGAGAGAGGACAGCATGCAAATTCTGCCCTGCACTTCTATATGGCCTGCCCACATTTCAGTGCCTTCTTTTCCTCCATCTTCCCTGGGTATTGCTGCTGAGGACAGAATATCTTAAGTGTCAAACACAGGAACAGCGTTTGCTGCGAGGCTCTGGAAGAAGAACCAGAAAGAAGAAATAGAACTTCTCTCACCCTGAAGTTTTGATTTCTCCATGAACTTTTATTCCTTGGAATAAAAGAGCTATGCAAGACTTCCCCAAGAAAAACATTCTTAGGTACTCTAATTTTCTTTTCAGTTGCTAGAACTAAACTTTATGTAGGCTGTCTAAACTCTAGCTCACATAAGGCAACACTGTCAAATTTTACGTAACTTAAAATTTATAAGGCTCTCTTAAGAGTCTCAATTTTGCAAAATGGTTTGTAAAGGCACAAAGGAATGGAGCACAATTGGAAAGATTTGGAGATAACGGTCATAATTTCAATATGCTCCAGATGGAGATAAATTGAGTAAGTATTGCTGCTAAAATGAACAAATATTTGTGGGCCTTTAGATCACACCTGTTGCTGCCCTGTCTCAAGCACATCTTAAAGGGGGTAATTTTGGAACTGAATTCTAACACAGCTTTTGCCCTGTCTCAAGCACATCTTAAAGGGGTAATTTTGGAACTGAATTCTAACACAGCTTTCCAGAAAGACTTCCCATTGCATTTCATAACCTCACGTGAGGGATCACTGCCTACCAGACATGGTCTTATAAGAAGAGGTAACAGGCAAGTTTGGGTTTCAAGTTCTTGCGAGGCATGGATAAACACTATCAAATATAATACATTAAATGTCTCTGACCATAGAGTTATCTTGAAATAGTGTATGTTTCCTTACTACCATTGTGCATGAGTCTATGTAAAACTAATAATTAAAAAATATGCTTCTTATACATGATATTATTATATATTCATAGAAAAATATTTGGAAAGGTAGCAAGGCAAGTATCTAGAGAAGTCTCCATCTGGAGCTTGAGAAATTTTTTTTCACTTTTACTTTTGTACTACTTGAATTATTACTCTGTCCAGGTATATACTTGGTGCATGCCAGTTTGCAAAGATTACCTATATATCCATATAGGTGTATGCACATGTAGGTATCTGTGGGTATGTGTATATACACACATGCATATATGGCCTAAAGTGTAAAGTCCAAAGCAAATGTTGTATGCATCATGCTACTCTAGCCTTCAAAGTCTTCACTAGCCTCACCCTGAGGGCTAGTTCATTCTATTGTACTTTATCTGCATTTGTCATTGTTCTATTTCTTCTTCTTATTTGCATTTCCCTCATTTTTCATTGCTATTTTTTTCTCAAGATATAATTGTCTGTCTGTCTGTCTCTGTCTCTTCCTCTCTCTGTCTCTCCCTCCCTCCCTTTCCAATCTCTCTCTCTTCCTCTGTCTCATCTTATGTAGGGCTCATCCAGTCCCTAAGGAGTTTATTAATATACTTTCTTAACAATAGATGTTACTTGTATCATAAAAAAGATTAAAAGAAAATAAAATGATTCTGAATAGTTTAATTGGCAATGGGATATGCAGCTGTGGCTGGGACAAGTTTCCTTGTGGCTTCGAGGACAGGAGCTCTGGTGTCCATGTCTGAAGACTCAAAGTAGAGCACAGAAGGGATCATGTTGGAGCAGAGTCTCTGGGCAGAGCATCAGAGTAGAAACGCAAGCACAAAGACCCAGGCCCACAACTAAGGGCTGTGGCTAGAGGCAATGGGCATATTATCAATTCAGAAACCTGGCAGGTGTAACACATTTAGGACTGACATAAAAAATTCACAATCAGAATAAAATATTATCTTGCCTTTAACTTTGAATCATAGAGGAGCTAGGACAAATCGGATTCTAGATTCTCACCCTAGATTTGAATTCAAATGGTCTGGTGAATGAGCTGGGCACTGGGCTTTCACAAAAATTTCAAATATGCAGCCAGTGTGGAGAGACACTGTGCTGTTACACAAACACTGAATCACTTAAGGCAGAGCTCAGAAACTGCTGGGGACCAGTATGTGGGCACTGTCTGTGGATGCGGCAGTGATTCACAGAGGGAGATGGAGAAGTGAAAGGGTGGAAGCACCAGATGCATTGCTGAAAATGGGGTGAAAGGAGTGCAAGTGTCTTTACCAAACTGAGTGTCCTTCGAGGTGACCTGGAACAGAGGTCAGAACCTGGGCCGCTTGTGACCTCTCCTTTTCAATTTTTTCTGTGCTGGTGGTGCATCCCCCTGGGCTTGTAGGCCCCAAGTCTCTTTGAGTCCTTGTCACCTCCTTTTAGTTACAGATCGCATCTACCCTTTCTCCTCTTTTGCTATGATTATTGTTCTCATTTATTTGCATAAAGTGCTTCGAGAACTCATATACACAAGGAAGAAATTAAGCCCAAGCAAGTGGCCACATCACATTTTTTCTTGAACTTAGCATTTTTTACATGGTAAGAAGGAGCAGTACAAGCATGTCTATTACAGTACCTCGGGCTTGGCTAAGGAGTATGACTCACCTGCATGATCTCTGCATAATGACAAGTGCTGGTCTGATAGCATATGTAAGTTGAAAAGGAAATAACAAAAGACTAAAATTCATTTTTGTCCACATGGCTAAATATTCGGTATTTATCGGTATAAATTTTTGATGAGACATGAGGTTTTTTTCAGGTTTACTTTTCAGAACAATGTATGCAGCCAAAATGGACACTTGATAATGTTTTAAGAATGAACAAAAAATTTTGTTTTTGTGCTATAGTGCTACAGGAAAATTTTACAGTTAATTAGGATGATTATGTATACTCACACTATTTTTATTAGGAAGGTTATGCAGTGTTTTTCTGTTTCCTGACTGTCTTCTTAATTATGAAGGTTTTTAAGGCTATAAGATAGGTTCAGTCACTGTTTGTTTTTAAAAGAGGTTAATTGATTGCTGTTTTATACGTTTGGTAGTTTCAATTTTAGTTTTATATGCATACAATTGAATAACACATTCCAGCTTTGTCTTTGAAGATGTATTTATTTTCTTAGATTATATATCTTTTTTATGATTCTTTTCAAAATTATTTTTTACTTTTAAAGATTACAAATAGTGATAGCAAAAAACCATTAGAAATGATACAAGATTTCACTGCACAAAATAATAGAAATTCAAAAATGGTTACTGTATCTTAGATTATATTTCAAGTTATTAGCCACCCAAAAATAAAGTCTGAGCTTCTTTAGGCTTGTCTCACCTTTTCTAAAAATTTAAATGCTACCTCCATAATCTGTTGTACAGAGCATAGAGAAAAATTAGTTGTATGGAATTTGTTGTTCGCATATTGGAATGAAATGTCACTAACAAGTTATAACAAAATCGGCTGATTTCCCTCATGCTAGCTTAGGGCCAGAAAGTACAAAATTTGTTTTAGGTAAGAGTCAGTGTGCTGACCATCCATGAATGGTGCCAGGTTGGCAACCCTTGAATGGCGCCAGATGGACACCAGATTTTACGTTTCATTTTAATGAACAAAACAAAGAAGCAGGTGTGCAAGACTGTGCTCACAGTGCTGTGGTGAGTTTGGGGTCCAGGCCATCCTAGCATTATTCCTTGTTTCAAAATAGCTAAAGACTAGAGTTTAAAGGGAGAGGAACTGGTCACTAGTGGGAAATTTTTCTCAAAAGAGTTGTTACTTTAACTGTAAGTAGCCACAACTAAGATGACAATGAGGATTTCTATCCTGAAACACCTCGTGTATTAGACCTCTTAGGATAAATTATGTGAGCATCACTGCCTCTCAGCACCAAAAGGCATCTTAGCCTCCTCTCTCCTTATTTAGAGATGAGACAAAAAAGCACGAGAGAGGTATTTGCCAAGAGGCACATGGCTATAAGTAGTGCATCTACAACTCAACTCCTAATTCTTGACTTTGAGTCTATCACTGTTGCCATTACATTATCCTGCCAAACTCTAAACAAGGAGAATTTAAAAATGAAACATCTTTTGACTTATTTTCTCCACCAGATGAACTTTGAAAATGAACACAGGCATTCACAATGTGTTGCCACTGCTGCTTCGAGGCACTCTTCCTGAACTGGGAATCCTCCATTTTAGTTTCCACATAGACTTTCTTCCTTGGTAATGAGCATATTAGAAAGGAAAAAACATTTTAGGCTAATTTAAA
>PVKA01012775.1:12500-56876 GCA_004027165.1 Ctenomys sociabilis
TAGCAGTAGACCTAATATAGTTGATTATCAGTGCTACATACGTTAGATAATCTAAGGAGAGTGTCCAAGTGACACAAATGGCTTCCAATAACAATGGGTTATGATACCAATAGGTTTATAACAATGTTTAAAGAAGTGAAATTTGCAAAGGAGACTGAGAGGGCCTGGCCAGCCAAGTAGGAGAAAATCTGATGCTCATGTTGAACTGTGGAAGACAAAAGAAGCGAGTGTAACAGGAAGAAAAGCTAAGTCCAGGCAAATCCTGCAGAGAAACCAAGCAATCTGTGGATGTCCTTGATGGCCTTGGGTACAGAATCGGTGGAGAAAGCGGGAGACATGTAGTTGGAGGAGTGAAGAGAAGATGAGGTTTGATTGTGAAGAGCTGAATACCCTTGACAGGAGGGAGATGTAGAATATTTCAATGAGTCTTATCCCTCTATAAGGTAAGAAAGCTACGAAAATATTTACTTGCTAAATACAATAAAGTAAAACCTAGCAGAGAGGGTCTACACTCTAGCAGCAGGCTGAGAGGAATTTATAGAGGAGGGTATCTGAACTTTGGCAGAAAACTGGATGCAACATTAATTTTCTCCTCAAATCACTATTATACATGTACAGTTTAACAGCATCCTTCTGGAGTTGACTCTTCTTGTAGAGCAGGAATTTCAGGGCAGCTAGAAAGAAAAATGTGCCTTGCATCTTCTAGGCCCACTTTCTTAGGTTGGCTTCACCAGTGGTTGTCTGTGTAGCACCCTGAACCCTTTTCTGCAGTGGTTTTGTCTATGACTACATCAACTACACACGATTTTTCTGATTAAGCTCTGATTCCCTTATAGTTCTATAATTATTTCTGTTATCAAAATGTTCTTGATCTTTCTTTGAATGTGGTTAATTTCTACCATTGTGCCTATACTCACAAGTAAAATAATCAGCTTCTTCCCAGACCCCAAAGGAACTGAATCTGCATATGTCACCCTTCCACCCAGCTAACTGGTTACTTTAGGCATTCTCTGATGAATTTTAATGAGCATCAGAATGACATGATTCATTATCTTTCTTCCCAACAACAAAAATGTTTTCTCCTTAGTCATTTTATAGCTTGGATGATTCTCAGGACATATGTTTATGTGTATATAGCTGAAATGGTTTAAGGCTCCTTCTACAAACTGAAGGCTTCTTGTGTATGTAGGTATGTTTCTTACACATGTTTAGAGTTTCCATCATTTCCTCCACTCCATTTGGGTACTATACATGAAGGTGGGATTCAATATTATTTCCTAGGCACACTTCAATCTAGTTGAAAGAAAAAGTATAATAATTGCAAATTCAGGGATGTAGAGATAGCTCAAAGGGTCTAAGTGCTTGCTTAGGCAAGCCCATGGACTTGGGTTTGATCCTTAGTACCACATGCCTCACTGGTACCATCCTGGGCACACCAAGCTGGCCACCAAGGTGAGCATGGTGGCACATGCCTGTAATCCTAAACCTGCAGAGGCTGAAACAGGAGGATCACTATGAGTCTGAGATGTGTAGCTAGACCCTGTACCAAACACATAAAAAAAATAAAATAAAATTACAAATGCAAACCTCATCATTATAGTCTTCTACAATATTGATAAAACATAGTTGAAACAATAGAAGAAACCTGCTGAATGTCAGCACAGAAAAAAGATTTTTAAAATTTGTTTTAAGAATGATGAGACCGGGCTGGGTATGTAGCCCAGCAGCCTAGTGCCTGCCCAGGAAGGGCAAGGTCTTGAATTTAATTCCTAGTAACAACAACAACAAAAAGAAGGATGAAATGAAGATCCAGAAACATGCGATGGTGCTGGCTGGGTAATGACCACTGACTGGGTCACTCAGTGGTTTAAACGCAACAACCAAATTGGAATTCAATTCTTTTGATCATTGGCAAAAACTGCATTTTTTTCTCCTATTTTGATACATAGAAGACCAGATAAAATAAAAAATATAAACAATGTATGTACATTTTTGCCACACAATATCTACTACTACATTAATTATTCTTCCATAGATTCTTGTTTTTGTTTTATCCTAATAAAGCAAAGTAACTCAGGTGTGCTGGTAATATACAGAAATGAAGGCATAAATACCTTTTGGGGAAGGCTCCTGAGATAGCCAAGAAATCACTTCTCGCTCTTTTGAAATTTCACTGTACGACTTTAATTCTCTTTATTTCACTGAAACAATGTAATGTTCTATAATAAGAATTCAATCTGTTCTGATATTATTGCGGAGGAATATTCATCAGACTCATAGGACTAGACCCGATTAGGTCTATTCTCCTCAGAGCCTTTCAGACTCTGTTTTCTATTAACTTATCTCTAATGTGGCACTTATGCCTTAGATTTGTATTTTTAGTTCCATAATTTTAAAACAGCTGTTTGTATTATCCATCCCACAGTGCCATTCATTTCATCCACAAGAATCACAACCTTTGCTTTGTGTTTTTGCTTTTATTACTTTGCTTGGTGTGTGAGAGCTCATGTCCGTGCCCTTGGGGTCATGTGTGTGGGGGGGAAGAGCCTTGGTCTTGTGGTCTTGCCCTTCAGTGGGCATCCACAAAGGGACAGACTTAAATCTTTCAGACCACAACAGCATTGAAAATATTGTTTGCTATATCCCCTACAAGGAAAAGGTACCCCAACAGTTTTGAGTCTGGGATGGTGATGAGGGAAGAGAATAAGTGGCTCAGTTTTTCATTGGCCTTTAAAGTGATTCTATTAAGATTCCAAAAAATAACACTCACTACAGTTCTTGAAATAGAAATTTAAAGTGCAAACAACACGAATTTGTGCAAGATAGAAGCAATGTTTTAAAAAGCAAAATCGGTGGATAAATGGCTATCATTTGAAACAGTCAGTTGAATCTCTCTCTTTTAAATGTATGTCATACAGGGTCTCACTATGCAGCTCGGACTCATAGTGACCCTTCTGTTTTCAGCCTTCCCAGTGCTGAGATTGCAGGCCTGCACCAGCACACCTGGACTTGATGGCCAGGTCAGGTGCACCGGAGGGGGGTGTGGTCAGCCTGGCAAGTGGTGTGGGGGATTGAACCCTTGTTCCCACACTTGTCTAAGCAGGTGCTTAGTTCATTGAGCTATCTTGCTGGCCCTCACTTGAATCTCTTGGTTCATAAGAGGGTCTTCTGATTGTTGACACACTTGGCAAGACCTGATGGAGTCAACTGGTATTAGGTTTAGCCTTTTCTAAAAATTTCCTTTGTCTCTCATCTCATCTTCACTTCAGTATAAATTTGCTAAGGTTTCAGAAATTAAAATTTATTTATTAAATAGGATTGAAGCTATCAGTTACTTTCCATCCTCCCAGAGCCATTGAACTGGGTACGGTGAGCACACAAGAACCAACTCCAGTTATAAGTCAGCCCCTCTAGGATACATACTTGTCCCATGATGCCTTCATTCATGGAAAAGTTGGCTTCAATGTAGACATTTCTAAAACAAAAAGGAACCTTTGGATTCACCTCACCCTATGGAACCTCCCTTTTACTTTGAGGCAAAATCTTTTGCAATTGAAAAAAAGCATTGTCAATTAAATCAGCAATTCATTTCCTTCCTACTATATATACCAAGTATAGCAACTCACAGCCCTTGATGAGGAAGCTATGATACTGATACTTGACCTTTCCCAGGAAGCTTGAGGACCCAGGCAGTGAGTGACTTCATTGAATCACCATGTAACATCACACTTACCTTAATATGAGCCCCCATAGCTCAGCAGCTAAAGGTTGTACATATTCCACAGTGGTACCCGTGATCTGTGAAATGTAGCACCGTGCCATGATGATCTTTTATTGAATTTATTGAATTTACTTGGAATTTAATTATTTTTTGGCTGGCTAGAGCATTTACTTTCTTGATTTGGGAAATACACTGTTGTAGGAATGAAGTGGGATGATTTCCCTATATGTCTTTAATGATTAAAATTTATTAACAAGGGTGCGAATATCCATTCTGATACTAGTACATAAATGATAAAATTCTATTTTTAGAATTAAGATTATCAACATTCCTGATTAATGAAATATACAGTAAAGTTCATTTATATTTTGACAGCAGCTATACACAAATTAGATGTTTGATTTTTTCACACGAAGTGGTATCATTTGTGCTACATATGATGAAATATTACTGCGTAAAATGACTGTATATAGGTATTAGATAAATATATTGAATGAATGTAGCAAATGGATGCAAATGAAACATGACTTATAATAATTAAACAGTCTTCTTTGTGACTCTTCAGAAACAAACAATAGCCAAGTTCTGCCACCTGAATAAATAAAATATTCTCAGTTTTCTTGGGCTAACAAAATAAAAATGTTTTATTTTGCCCTTAATCGGACTCTATCATCATTTAAGTTTCAGGAAAATTTTTGAACTGCAGGTTTTAGTGTTAAAAACAATTTACCCATAATATTGGGGTTGTATCTATATGAACACAAATTTTCTTTTTAAAAAATTTATAAAATCAAGAAATTCATCCATTCAGTTTTATTTGCCACTGACAATAACCCAGAGTTCATTTCCCTGGTGAAATAAGATTATGGGACTTCCTTATTCCTAAACTGCTGCACTAAAATTGTTCCCCTTTATTTTTATTTTAAATAAATAAATATAATGATAAAAATAACAAAAACAAAAGTACCCTCACATACCAAACTCAGCAGCATTTATAAATTATGTAAAGTGGAGCAAAAATATTCTAAAGTATACTTGAATATACATTAAAATTCAATTGCTACTAGGCTAGTACTCTTGATATAGAAAAGATGAAATATGAAATTATACTATATTCTTCATGATGTTTCAAGGGATTTCTCAACTACTCCACTCAGGTCAACTAATAAAAATTAGATTACTCTAGGCTATAAATTACAATTTTATGTATTACATAAAAGACACTCATATTAAGACAATATTTATTTATACTTGGTAAGCTCAACTCATGATCTTATTCTTTAAATTTTAATATGTGCCAGTGTGTATGCCTTTTAAAAGTTCTATTACAAGGGCTGGTGAGAGAGCTCAGTGAACTCAGAGCTTGCTTGGCGAGTGCAGGGACCGGGGTTGGATCCTCAGCCAAATAGGCTTCACTGGCCCTGCTCCGTGGCACACTAGAATCTATAATCCTAGTGCTGGGGAGGCTGAAAAACAGGAGGATCACTACCAGCCCCAGCTGCATAGTGACACCCTGTACCAAACACATAAAAAAGAAGTTTTACTACAGTTTGACTTCTAAATTATGACACTCCTAAAGGCACAATTAAGGACTGTGTTAAAATCCAACACAAGTCTTTATAGTATAGCACAGATTAAGAGATATCCTTGATTCTTGATTAATACAAGGATATGATCTGTGACTTTTCCAATATAACGAATGTTATAAAATAAAACTGTCTTTAAAACTTGAACACCTTGCTTCAGTATTGTTTGGCATATTTATGCAAAAATTATAAAAGTGTCATATAGTCTCTGATTCTGTAGGCCGTTTGCCCAAAATTAGCACAAGGGAATCTAGTGAAAAGTATGAATAGTTCTAAATTGCTCAGCATTAAGAAAACTTTTAGGGCCGGCCAAATAGATGCGTGGATTAAAGTGCCTGCAAACAGGTGCAGGGGCGGGTGCAATCCCCCAGGCCTGTGTGGGGCCCCTCCACAGCCGAGGGTACGCTGAGACTGGCCACGGTGGTGCATGCCCGTAATCCCAGCACGTGGGAAGCTGTAAGCAGGAGAATCACTATGAGTCTGATCTAGTAGTGAGACCCTGAACACTCTGTAGACCCATTCCTATACTTTGTACAACAAATGACCACTACAAAAACAATATGCAATGTATTAATTATTGAATCTGTTCTAATAATTTGATTTGAAACGATCTCATTGCTATTTGTTCTTCAATAAAATTGTGGAAAAATACATTACAAAAAATCCTAATAGATATCTAAAAATTAAAAAAACTACAAAAAAGGAAAGAAAGCCTCTAAATCCACTTTCCATCAAAAATTACTATATTCATTCATATAGAAGCGCGCATACTTATTCAAATTTTGGTGACATATTATTTTTCTTTCTTCTGTGCCCCTTGTATTCTACCACTGCAGGTCTACCTTTCTTTGAAAATAATTTCTGAAATAACATGTCAAATGGAATGCAGGTAGTGTTAGTAAAAATGACAATAGGTGGGAAAATGTTCTCAAATTAGTATTTTTGTTTTTCTGTTCCAATATGTAAATATTTCCACTTGTATGCTGGGGAGGGTGTGTGTGTGTGTGTGTGTGTGTGTGTGTGTGTGTGTTTATGTGACAGTGATAAGGAATGAAATACAGGAAAGAATGAGAAAATAATCTACATAAATCAAAACAACTGTATCATAAAAGACCTTAATATATTTTGAATTCAATCTGATGTACAAATACGTGCTGGAGGTTCTTGAAATAGTACAGGCACATTCTAAGCCACTTAAAAATTGGCCTCACTTTTTACTTGGTCTTTTCAAATTATCCTATTCATAAACATTTGTTTCCTTTTTGTTTTTTAGTGTCACTGGTTCCCATCACTTGAACAACCCTACCATTTTTTAATTTCGTATATATCTTCTCTTTGATGATTACTGACCTGTTGGTTTCCTCTGGTAATAGTGAAATGTATTTAAGTACATTTTTCTGTCTTCTGCTATACAGAAGTATCCAAGGCAATAAGTTAAATCTCCACTTGCCTATACATTTCTGCTCATTCTTTACAATGAACATGCTATACTTGATCATAATTATTCACTATTTCACTGAATATTTATGAGAATGTATTTTGTCATGTGCCTACAGTTTAAATTGGTCTGAAGAGTATGACAGAGAACAAATTTTCTTAGCAAGATTTAATACAGTAAAAAAAAAATCTATCTTCTTGTTTTTCTTCCTGAAAATGACAGCTTTTTATGCTCTTGATGGAAATACAAAGCACTGGAACTCAGGCATTGCAGAAAATGCTGAGGACCTCCCAGGCATAACAAATAATAGCAACACAGAGAACACAGGCTCTTTCTGCATCGGGGCACTGAGTAGCACCATATTTAGAAGCACTGATGCAGTGATTATACCAAATTTTCAATGCACTGCAGATATATCAAGACTATGTAAAACTAGGAACATTTGTTGCCTTGAATTATGAATTCCAGGATAAATGAATAGTTTCCCATGCTTGCATCTCAATTCTTTATAGGTAGCTCAAAGTTACCTATAAAACATAGGTGACTTATCAATAAAGAATAATATCTTAACTTCATCTGTTTTCTGAAAAGTCAACAAGGCAAAAGACTCAAAATATAAAAAGGTGTATTCATAGTTGTAAGCCACTTTATTGCTATAAATCAGAACTGTAAATTTAAAATGCACCACTAATTCAACCATTTACATCTAAGCCTTAGAAATAATAAGAAAATGGGTCTGCACTGGTTTGCATTAGCAGCCAGTGGCTTTCTCTTGCAGGAGAGGCACAGCAGTAACAACTACAAAAAAGTAGGCTTATGCCCACTTTACAACTCTTAAGGACTAAAACCTAAGCCAATAACAGATTTGATTAAAGAATTTATTAAGCACTCTGAACATTAAACAGACAAGGTGCTTATTAAATATCTGTTCAAAAGTGGATGATTCTGAAATCACAAAATGTGTAGGTAGGAAGACTTCATCTTACATTTTGTTTTATGTATTTGATCTAGCAACTTGAAGCAGATTTGGTTCCCTCTAAAAGAAAGCCATGAATTATTTATAATTGAGGAGAGGACATAAAAAGGAGTAACAGTGCACAAATATCCATAATTTGGTCATTTGCAATGGAAGCAGAGCATCCAGTCTGCCTGATTACAATTAAAAGTGCTATTATGAAGTTAGCACATGAATAAAGCAAAAGCCCAGAGAAAGAGAATTTTAATATGCTATATATAGATATTCTCTAGGGTGAAAACCAACAAGCTGGAATCAGCTTGGGCCCACAGGTGCTTAGATAGGAGCCTAATTTTAATACTCTACGTAGGTAGTGACTCAGGGAACCACTGTCAGTTGTGGAAAGCTATGATTAGGAATAACCATAGAATTCATGTCCTGGAAACATCCATGACCCAAATAAACAAACTATAGATTTTTCCAAGCTGGAGGAATTTCATTACACAGAGAGCAAGCTAAAGGTTGAGTGAATTGACCATGGCTTGTATCTGATCAGCAAACCAGATCCTAATGCCCAGCCCACCATCTTTCACCCCACAGTATAGGGTAATGAAATAGAAACTATGTTTCCTGAGACCACAGATCCTACTGTGGTGGAGGGGAGAAGACTTCAGAGAAGAGCTAGCCTTGATACAGTAGTTGGTAACCTGAGAGGTTAAACAGAAAGAATGCTGTTCAGCTTATGTGAAAGCAAGGGCAAAACAACATCATAAAAATGCAGTGAAGGAGTGGCCAGGTATGTAAACAACTGTCCCTTGGTCAATCTTTGGAAAAGTGTGGGTGCTATGTGGTGCATTAACAGCAAGTAAATAGTGCTTAAGGGTTAATGCTTGTACTCATGCTGAATCATCCCTTTACTATGTATAGATCTGAAAACTACCATTACCAAAGGTTGTAGAGAGATTTCAGAGTCGGGGAACAGTGCAATTAGCTGGTGCACTCACCAGGAATGCTGTCCCTGGAAGGTGAAACTTTAAAGGCAGGCTTTATAGACTCCACAAGAAGTCCTTACACATTTTACAAAAAATCATCTAGTTCATCTTTCCTCTTTATAAAATGTGACAACACTGATAGAGTACTAAAGAATAGCAGCCACATCTAGGTAAAACTGTCCACCCGGTGTGAGTTGTGTAACCCACTTTTAAACTCTGAGCAATGTCCTTCTAAAAATCATTTGAAAAATCAGATGGGTTCTCCTCTTTCTTTAGTCACAGGATCCTACATAAAAGCAGTGAGTGATATTAGTAACCTACTACTATTCTTTGGTTCCTTCAGATTTTCAGTGGAAGAGAAGGATAGAGGGCAGACAGAAAGGTGGAGCTGAATGTGAAAGGCCTGGAGATCTCTTAGTATTCTCTCCCTTTTCTTCTCTTTGGTTTCTAACCTTCTTTGATTATTTTGTAATATTTAACAGCAGCATCAACAGCAACAATAACAATAACAACTGCAACAACAATAGCCAACATTTATGAGTGCCTGTTCTGGGATGGGTATGAGAGTGAGCGCCTTACATCTATGCTTGCATAATGCTCACTCTTACAAGTCACCTCTTGGTTTCAGCTTTTAAAACTGGTCTAAATATCAATAGCACCTATTGTGTTAATAAAGCGAATTATTACATGAAAAGTTTAGAGTAGTGGTTTATACATAGTTAAGTGTTTAATAGCTATTATTTATGATCTCTTTTGATCTCCAAATCTTATTGCTTCTTCTGATCCTCCAATTTGTAGATAAGAAAATTGAGATTCAGAGAGTTCTGTTGTCTTGTTCAAGACTGTAGAGCTAACAAGGGACATTCTAATAAGGACTTAATCTCCAAAGTGTGTGCTTTTCAACAACTGCACCATGCTGAGTCTTCCCTTCCTGCACCTATGCTCCAATACCACAATCCTCTTGATTAGTGGGGCTCTGCCCTGACCACACTAGGAACTTTCAAATGACTTTGTTTTGTGTTCATCTTGTCATTTTTTTCTATCTGAGGTAGTTCTCTTAACTTTGTCAGGCGCATGCCATCAAAATTAGCATTCCAGACTTAGCCCCATCCCCACCCTCACACCTGCCTTTCTTGCCGGCCTTCCCTCTCCCACCTTTGCCAAGCTAATCGCTGGGTTGTGTACTCTTCACACTTACCTCACTCATCTCCTTCATAGCGTTTATCACATGGTCTCATAATGTGTTTCTCTGTCTCCAATGCTAGATGTGAGCTTTATCACAGTAAGAAAGTGAAGTTGATTTAAGAGGCCAGACTCTTTGCAAAGGGCATCACAAGGACAGACTCTATAAATCTTCTCAATAACCCCAGGGTAGAGGTCTATAGCAGTGCTGATGAGCCAGTGCCATGCATGTGCCAGCTGTTTGTTAGCCTTGAAAGTTCTAAAAGTTTCACAGCACTGGTATCTTCTCTATCTCACTGATGAGGAAGTTAATTTTCTAGAACCTACCTGCAACAGGCACAAAGTAAGGCATCATTGATTTAAACTACATCTAAATAAAAGTGGTTATTAAACATAACCAAAAACTCCTCTTCTCACTGGAGAAAATGCACTTTCACCATAATTTTGCAGGGAGGAGAAAAGAATTCCTGTCCCATATGTTTAGTTAGAGCTTGTTTTTCTTCAAGCCATGAAAATAAGCAATTAATTAACTACCTCACATTCAAGATCAAGTATCAATTCAGTTTTTATATTTTACACACTCCAGTTTCCACATACTGTAACAAAGGATTTGCTTCCTCGTCCCATGATCTTGCATACCAACCTACAGCAAATGTTACAATCCTTCATTGTCTATCCAAAACTTTACCAACCAAGGCATACAGTACAGTATCAGCTTTAATATTTGAGTTAAGATCTTATTATTTGCTAAATTCAGATAGAGGAAATCAACCATTGCATCTACATATATCTGTAGATGTTGACAGTTATATTTCTGAAGATGCCATCTCTGGCACCAGAAAGAGCTGGGATTGGCTCAGTATCAGAGGTGGAGAGTTCTAAGCCTCAAACCACCTGTGGCATTTAACCACTTGGTGGTCCTTTTTCTTCC
Source organism: Ctenomys sociabilis (assembly GCA_004027165.1). Taxonomy (NCBI): domain Eukaryota; kingdom Metazoa; phylum Chordata; class Mammalia; order Rodentia; family Ctenomyidae; genus Ctenomys; species Ctenomys sociabilis. Next base: position 23,306 of record PVKA01012775.1, read on the forward strand.
AAGCCTCAGAAAGGAATACATTCTCCAGCTTTCTTTTGAGTGTCTTTTATATTTCAGTACTTGTATCAACTCTCTTAGCATGGTGAGAGGAAAACTGGCTTTAAAAGCCTTTTAACCCAGAAGGTTTGAGAAGCTAATGGATATATCTTTTGGGCAAAAAACCCGATAATGTCAAAGCTCCTTCCCCATTTTGAAAATCATCTCATTTCTATAATGTTTTATAAAGTTAAAGCTTTTAGGTATATCATATTTTTTTGAGCCTGTTTCATTGCAGCACAAGAGTTAGAGTTCTTCATCTCCTGCCCTCCAAACTTTCTACCTTTCCAGTATGGTATAAACCTTACTTGACTATTTTAACTGTTGGCAAAACATAAAAAAATCCAGCCCTACACAAACAATGTCTTCATTTTAACCACCATGCAGACTGTTATTCTGCAATTCTATTTTAATGTGGCATAAAAAAAGTTTCTGAGGGAATGGGAATATCACAGAATACTGACATGCCCATGCTAAGAATAAGAGCAAAAAACAGTTCAACATCAAATAATGATCTGCAATATCCATTCAAAACATGTATAAGAGAATAGTAACAGACATGAAAGTAATGTATTTTCACACAGAAAAATGAATAAGATTTGGGAATCATAGATAATCCACAACTCTGGTAACTGTCTTGATTGATATCTTCAGCTAATATTTAAAACCTGAACATTTATCATCTCAGCTCTTTTCATTTTTAATATGGAATAAATAAGTATGGGGTTTAATGCATGTGTATTTAATGACACACTGTCTGTGCCACACATGGTGTGCACAAAAGTGCTTGTATCTGTCCTACAGTAATCCCAGTTGTGACACAACTCATTATATGGCTTAGCTGAAAATGTATGTCTATATAATTATGTTTTATTGTGATTGCAACAGAGGTAACTTTTAGGGATCAAGTGAAATTTTCAGCAGACTAGGGATTTGTTATATCCCTGATAAAGAACAATAAAAATTGTTGAAGGAGTAGCACACTTTCATAATAAAAGTAAATATCCAATTTCACATGTTATCCCCACTGTTATTGGATCTCAGCAGAGGCCTCCTGAGAGTCCGAAAATGAAAACAAGCAAGTCCTTCATCACAGTACATTTCACACAGGCAATCTCATGCTAGTGTGGAGGGAAGCCCAAGTACAGCAGGAAAGGCTCACCTCCAAGTCTCTTGAAGAAACTGAATTCTCTCTTACGGAAGTGACAGGACACAGGGTGGGGGATTTAGCATCTGGAAGTTTGCTGTGATTTTATATATAGAATTAACAACATATGAATTGGTTCCAAAGCACAGCATGGTGATTCATCGAAGTGTGGGAGAAATGGTCCTGATACTTGGAGTAGAACAGGGGTTCCCTCTGAATTGAAGGATTATAATAGAGGAGATTTTAAGAGATACTGCATAAACATAAAAGATAAGGCACCAGAGAGAAAAGGGAAAGCAGCCAATTTATGGCCATTAATACCTATTGCATCTTAGGAATATTTACCACCTTAACACTCACAACTCATTTTATTATATATTTGTTGTTTTCTTTCCCACTAGATTGAGAAATCTCAATGTCTGAGTTTGGTCAGTTTTCACTGTACCCATAGCAGGAAGCCCAGGGCCCAACAGTTATTTTCTGAATGAATGAATAAATGAGTCAGATATTCAGCTAGCCTTCACAGGAGTACAGATAAGTGGGTAAGTGGTCATATCCACGTGTCAACAACTAAAAGTCGGTTAAACTTTATGGGGAAAATGCTGGTGTTGAAATATAGTCATGTAAAGAGAAGACATTTCAGTCAACAGATTGTCCTGTCTGCCAACAACATTTTTCTTCTAACCATAATGATTTTATGTTATATCAATGGGGACCGGGTAGGAAATTCATCAAGTTCCTGATCTCCTTTAGCCCACATCTGCATGACAGCCTACATTTGCTGAGTGAAGGGCTAGCCCCTGCCAAGTATCTTGAAAATAAATGTGTTGTTTGCAAAAGGAACCAGATAAGATGGCAAAGACACATCCATGCACAAACATATCCACTATGCCGGAAAACAGTTAAAGACTGTTAAGCTCCAATATGGAATTAGTCCAAAAGAGACACATGATTATTGGTAATGAGCCTTTCTCACGAGAAAGTTGGATTCCCCAGTGGGAACGCATCTTTATGGGTTGAAGAGCAGTAACATTTAGTTCAATAGTTATTAACTGTTTTTAAATACTGAACATTGTAATGGTTATCAAAATACACCATGTGATTTAACCATAGAGACACTGGATTAGAATTTTATTTTGTAGGATTGCTACTATTACTCATTGACCTACAAATAGCATCCTGCATCTCATCCACTGCTTCCCCCTTGACCTGCAAACGCCAAGTTATTCAAGAGCAGGCTTACATGAATGTTATTATAGCTTAGACACTATCAGGGGTCACTGGGGCCTCTCACTCAACACAAACCGAATCTGTTACTCCAAGCAGCTAGGAGAAGACATGCATCCCACTTAGCTCTTGCTCTGATTCCTCAGGCTCCTATTCTCAATCCACATTTCAACTTTCTATAAAATAGAAATGAATGTTGGTAAAACCTGTTCTCTCTGCCTCAAGTTATTGCTGAATTTTCTATTCTTTGCTGGTGATATTTGGACCTGTAGTCAAAACTGTCCTGATGCATAATTATCAAAATTATAACTTTCCTCTATTTTTTTTTGTTGGAAACATAGTGCTGTCAGAATATCTCTTAATAGCATCTTCTTCACTGTGTATTAGATAATGGTTTTAGTACAACAAGGAGCCTTTTTATTGCTAGACCAAATTCACTGTTTTGCATTAAACTTTGTCTCAGATCTAATCAACTTTGGTGGAGCAAATATGAGTCCATAGTACTCACTAACTTATGGTTTGAGCTGTCCTTATATTTGAAAAACCAAACAACTTCAAATGTCATTGAAAAATTTTAGTTATCTTGTTTTTTTTTTTACTGATATACTGTTTATAGAAGTACTATAGCAATAAGAAATTCTATCTCACTAGATTTCTAAACTTGTTTTTCAATCAAACCCTGAAATAAAACAATAAAAAACAAAGAAAAACTAAATCTTTTTTCATGTTATGTTAAAACATTTGTCTTACAAGTTATGCATAACTTAAAATGTGATAATTATATTAAAATTCTGAATCAGTCAATTAGGCAAGTATACATTTTTAAATACTACTTGCATGTAAGATTAGAGGGAAGATTATGAAGAGCTATGGATGCCTTTTATATAATATTAATGTCAGTTTTTTAGCTCATTATCATTCATACATTTCCAATTCCAGAATACAGTAACTATAAAAATAAAGAAATGAAATCATAATTAAATAAGTTTTCCTAATTTGTGTTTGCCTCCCAGATTAAAAAAAATGATTCTCATATGCCAAAATGTAAAATTTATTCCAAGAAAAGTAACAGGCTACACGAATAAATTTTGGCAAATGCAACTTTATATTGAAGTTCACACATCTGTATCTTAAAGAATGAGACTCACAGAATCTAATGTATTTCTAAAATACCTGAAATCATATTATAAGCTTTCACAAGTTAAAACTCAAATAATTTAAACGACCAATACACTGAATGTGCAGAAAATAGAAACAAGACTGTGCCTCCCGTAGAATAAATGCTTCACAAATTGTGCAGGATGTCATACTAAGGCTGTGGTCTCCTCTTGACAGCTGACTTAAAATATAAACATCCTTCAACTGCCAGCTTCTCAGAACACACTAGAATGGGTTGCACACCTCAGAAGAAAATCTCCTTATTCCAGTGATGTGCACCTTAATTTTCAAACCATGTGAAGAGAAAGGAAAAAGAGTACTAAAAGATCTTCCATGCATTTCCGGATGAATGACCATGGTTGATTTGATGGCCCTTGACTATTTGCTCCAATGCTAAATAAGATCTAAATAAGATACTAGATCACCCTTTAAGGCAACATGTGTTTATTCTGCATTGTTAGGACTGCTCAAGTGGGACCAGCTGGTACCATTCATGTTGCCTCCCAGACCAATATCTAGCATTTGTAAAATATAAATGAATTGGAAAACCTTTATACTAAATCAACAAAACCACAGAATACAGTTCAATGCTAGCAATTTCACTGGTAGTTAAGGAAAAGTGGTATTTAGAAATAGCAATGTATTAATACAAAAAAGTAAACTCTAATTGGAACCAATATACTGCTTTGGAATGCTCCTCCAAACTTACAAGGCGATTTTTAAACTGATATTCCAAAAATTCATGGCATGTCTTTAGTGGATTACAGTACTTTAAGTCCCCAAATAGTTTAGTCTTTGCAAAAACAAAAATAGTATGAAATGTTTAAAGTCTTCAAACTTCTAAAATTAGTTTTTATCAACACATTTACCTCATGTCAACTTAATTTATTAAGATGTCCAATGCTAATTGGTTTGGGTTTTTTTATGTTTTTTCATAAGTAGTGATATACACAGCATTTAGCACTGATACTTAGCACCCGCTACTTTCATTATCTAGTTTTCAACCACAGAAAGAAACTTAGGGCAGTGGTTCAGTCCTTCCTTAATTACAAACCTTCGCTGGCAGTCAGCAGGATCACTCTGAGATTTGAAATAGGATTATAGGTGAACTATTGCAAAGACTGCAGAATGTTGCCCAAATCCTTATAACTGCTGATCCCATTCTTGAATTTCTTCTCAAAATATGGCTACAGGCCACGATTGCTTAGCAGAGAAGGTTATTGTTTCACAAGGCTAAAGCTTTACAGATGCTCCCTCATATAACACAGTAAGGTTCCCTTGGTAACCTGGATTTTCTGCAGTAAAGAAGGGTTGTGCTGAAACAGCGCCTCAGCTCCCTGTTGGAGAAAATGCAGACAAAAGGATTGATTCCTGCTTGGGCAAAGCTCATCCAGACAGCAGCCGTTAGAAATCCCCCTGGTACTACAGGCCCTCTTGCAAAAACTCTCCAGTAACAGGCCACCAGGTAGGGGCCCCACAAGGTTAGGAAGAGAAAAGTCATTATATAGAACATTCTGCTGATTCTTTTCTCCATTTTGAACTCGTCTAAGACCAACAGCCTTCTTCTGCCTGTGGTGTTTGCATTTTGCCTGATGCCCAGCAAGGTGGGTGGTGTGGGACCCCTTCCAAATCCTGCTAGCCAATTGGCAGCTGCCTGGCCACTGGCTCCAGGGCCATGAAAAGTCCAGTTCTGGCTGACTGCTGCTACAAACTGGACTGGCTTCATTTTCCTTCGATCATGGACAAAAAATATCAGCTTGAGGTAGACAAGCTGTGTGGCTAGGAGGATGAGGGCAAGGAGCAGCATAAATCCTAAGGAATCATTAGCCCTGAAGGAGCGGTGTTGGAAGGTGCACTGATCCTCCTCCCTAATGAATGAGTAAGTGCCCACATCTAAAACCGGGGGGAAAGCCATGGCCACAGACAGAGTCCACACCATGCAGATCACAGCCAAACACGTCCAAAAGGTCAGTCTCTTTGTATAGAAGCGGTGATGGGCGATAGCTAAGTATCTGGTGACACTGATGCAGAAGAGCATGAAAGCAGTGTGGAAACAGGACAAAACCCCCAGAAAGGCAATCACTTTGCAAGTCAGAGTCCCATAAGTCCAAGTAGAGCCATTTTTGACAGAGTTGAATACAAATGGAAAACAAATTGCAGATCTCAGGATATCTGAACAGCAAAGATCCAGCAGGAAGTAGTAAGGAGCTCTATGCAAGGTCTTATCCTTCACTAGCAAGATGGAGATCAGAAGGTTGCCCACCACGCTGACTCCGGTTATGAAACCCAAGGAAGTCAGTTTCAGAAAGGCTGTTAGAGGTGAGAGATTTTGCAAAATGTTGTCAGCTGCATGGCTATAGTTCGCCATAGATGGATGGAGGATAAGGATATAGCCTCAGTCAAGTCTCATGATCTAGATATAAGAACAAGGAAAAGATAGATCCATACATTTTACTGAACATGTAATCCACAAAGTGAGCTGATCCGGTCTGCAGTCATGCTTCCTCTTTTCTTCCATGTGATTTGCCATCCAAGTATCTGGAAAATAAATGAGCTATCAGTTCTTAAGTTAACAAGCAATGATGTCAGTGCTAACATAAAGCTGTTCATTTATAGGGAAACAAATAGTTTTAATTTTGAATTCTATTACTTGTTTTAGTATTTTTGCTTGAGAATTTCAGAGAACTAGCATACTTAATCCTCTAAACCAGATGAATTAAAAAAAATACCTCTCTTCTAGAGAACATACATTTGAATGGGTACCTTTAGTTGAGAATGAATAAAATGTTTCACAGTTGTAAAATAGGCCAGCCCAAGAATTAATCACTAGCATTGCAAAGGAATCTACAAGATTGCTGATAGGAGACAGACAGGAGGCTACCTACATTGACGTGAGGTCTGTTAGCATTATCAGTGCTTTATAGGCAGCTTCTCTGTTCATACGGGTCCAAAGAAGCCCTGCAAAATATATGTCTTACAACTGGAGTGCCACTGTCCATGCTGCATATGAGTATTTGTTGATTCATTTTGAATCAAAATCTCAATATTAGACTTTGAAATTAATAAAGACTTGTCCCAAGATTTGATGTGATTTAATCTTTTGTCTTTGCCTCCCCACCCCACCCCCCATGTTGGGCAAATCTTGCCTCTTTTAAGCTCACATGATTATTAAAAATGGTTAATGTAAATATTGGTCAAGGAAACACACCCAGAGGTATAATGCACTTCCCTTTGTAAACCGTGGCTCCCTGATTCAGATGAACCTGTATTTCTTGGGCAATTAGGTCTTTCTCATTTACATTGGTAATCTTTGTTGCAAATCACAAGTGGCTTCATTTTAAAACGAAATGCACCTTGTCTCTCAGACTCCCGGGAGCTGCACCAGGGCAAAGGGCTTCTCTGCTGTTACCGCGAAGTGTGTTTTCTTTGCCACTTCTCAGTTGCGGGGAATATGCCGATGGAAGCCCAGGCAAAACTACGTTCGATGATTTTAATTTCCCCACCGGTATAACCCCGGGTAAATAGCGATCGCATCATGCAACATTACGAAACCTGAAATCCGCCACCCCTGGATTTATAATGGGGGTGGGGAGGGGGAGGGGGAAACATGCATTACATACGCGAAGATGGAGAGAGATTGCTTCTGTGCAGCAGCAAGGGAAGGGCTCCCGACGGTTCGCAGTCTGATATTCCTCAGTCTTGCAGGGCTTTCCAGAAATGGAGCTTTCAATAAGCCTTACTGAAGATGCATTGTCTGAACGTACTTCCATTATGCAGTTTATTGTCAAAAAAAAAAAAAAAAAAAAAAAAAAAAAAAAAAAAAAAAAAAAAAAAAAAAAAAAAAAAAACCACCTCAGGGAGAGCTCTCTCCAGGCGAACCTGCAGTTTCCTCCACGCTGTGTAAGCCCCCTCCCCCAAACTTAACCGAGAGTATATTCTCCTACCTGTTGGTGTTGGATATCCCGACAGACTATAGCTTCTTCTTTCTATAAATTGCTGATTTTTTTTTTTTTCCTCAGTGCCTTGACTGAGCACCCAGGCAGGGCTCGGCGGCGCCTGCGCGCTGGAGCCTCCTTGAGCTCCAGCCGCGTCCTCCCCTGTCGCAGCGGCACGGTCTCCCCCAGTAACGCAGGGGCAGCGGCGGCGGCGCGGCGGCGAGGGCGGCGGCAGGGGCTGCTTCAGCCTCCTTGGAGCCAGCAGGAACCCCTTCCCGTCTCCAGGGCCTGCTCTGTCGGTTGGATGCCCTGGCGGGTGCAACTGGCCAAATCAGGCTTTTGTCTCCTGTGGCTGCTTCTGAACTTTTCCCTCCCCGCATTTGAAACCGTGGCTCAGAAAGGCTCGTTCAAGACCTCAGGCCCATCCTCTTCCCCTAGGGCCGCGCACCAAGCAGCCACCGGGCCCGATCGCCGCCCCTCCCCGGCTTCCCGGAACCCTAGCCTTCCCGGAACAAGGTCTTCCTTTCTCTTTTAGGGTATTCCAAAGCGTGGGATGCTCCTTTCAGAATTCTTCTTTAATGATTTCCCCTGCTGACCTTTGAATTTGCAGGTTAGCTGGGGGAGGGGGAGAGAGAGAGAGGAAAAAAAAAAAGGTAAAAATTCTTGTCAATGGGGAAGAAGGGTAGCAGATTAGCCCTGTCTTTGTTAGCCATCATCTGTTCTCCAGAGCACGCAAATCCGCATTTAAGTAGGGAGAACAGAAGTTCAGAGGACAACTGCAAGCATGATTTACATTCATTCTAGCCTAGCGGATATGACTAAAGAAACAGGTATAAAAAAAAATCAGTGGCCATTCCTCGCCTTCCACCCCACAAGCCACAGCCTTTCTTCTTCCCCTCTTCCGAGTTCGGCTGACCAATAGGTTGGTGATGTCAAAGCAGCTGTGTGTATGAGTTTCCTTTCCCCTGCGCTTTGTTATTACAGATAATAAAGGAAAAAAAAAAAAAGAGAAGAAAAGAAAGAACGAATAGAACGAATACATAAAACTTACACCAGTCCCAAAGGTCCGATGGTATCACAAACACCTCATAACCTGACATCTGGGTGCTTAAAGATGTCTCTAGAATCGTGCATTTTTTCATTTTACCATTTCCGAAGAGTTTTGTCTTGTGAAGGTGCTACAAGATTTTCAACAACCACCACCCACTCCCCACCCCCAAAAGCGAGCAGACGTGCTTTCATTAATTTCCAATGTAAAGTGCTTCTTTTCCTACAATCTTATTGCTTTATAATAATCTGTTAATGAAATAGAAAAAACAAAATCTTCTTTACAGTAATAATTTGAGCTCGAGACAGCAGTAAAACACCTCATTGCTGGGTGGTGAGATTCTGACATTCGGGGGAACTCAAGCCAATCAGCATGCAGATAATATAGGTTAATTTACATATTGTGTTTCTATTGGACACGACAAGGTAAAGCTTTCTCTGTTAAAGCTCAAAAATGAATGCTTCACTATAGTGATGTCAGTCGTTACACAAAGCCCAATGTTAGTAATACTGAACTGATATTTAATTTCTCTGATTTGATTTTGGATTTTTTTGACCAATAAAAATGGATAATGATTTGTTCTTTTTTTAAAAAAGGGAGAGAGAGAGAGAGAGAGAGAGAGAGAGAGAGAGAGTCTTGTTATACATAAGGCACTTCGCATTCTCTTAACCTAGAAAAATCAATCAGGCAGCAATACTGGAAGTAACTTGAGGACAGTTTCATCCAAATAAAACAGTCTTCTTGTAAAACAAATGAATGTAGGAGAACTCCAAACTGTATAGTGGTTTTAGCTTACATGTGAAATGTAAAATTCATTTTTATAGAACTACAAATTAAGTTGTTCTTTTTTAAACTTTCCAGAGAGTGTTCCAGTGTACTTTACAAAGATCTATTATGTACTGAATTTTTACACTTAAAAAAATCTGCAGAACAAATGGGTAAATAGGTTTGCTAAAGATACGTTATTAGCCAGATATTAAATTGTGTGGATTATGAGCTATTTAAAAGTAAATTAAAAGGTGACTGCACTGCCAGGCTATGAGGCAATAATTTACTCTGCCAAAAGGTATAGGGCTAAGATCCAAACATTTAACCAGCCTTATGCTTTAAGAAGTAGATATTGATTCCTTAGGACTAAGAGAGAAGATTGTATATGAAACATTCATATCCACGTCTTAGAGTACATTAGAGCTGGTTTTTTCTTCCCTTTGCAGCTGAGCACAGTTGTACCCATGAGTTCTTCAGTCTTTCCAGCTGTTAGAAGAGAATGCCATTTTCTTGCCTCACAAGGGGCCCCACAAAATTAATGAGATATTTTCCATTTACCTCATTAACTCTACTGGAGAAAGCTGAATTCTGCATCTTCTATCAACAGGGATTCTAAAAATATGCTTAATAGCTAACAGAAGTTTCATATCAACTACCAGTTCTCAAATTTAAACCTGTTGTTTGAAATTGTTTATATCATAGGGTTCACATCATAGCTAATTTATTTGTTGTTCTTTATATTACTAAACATAAAATATGATTTTCAGTTTTCTTCTTTTTTTTCCCCTTAATTTTATGTATTTGGCACAGGGTCTCAGTACACAGATCAGATTCATAGTAATCCTCCTGTCTCAGCCACACCAACATGGGGATTACAGTTGTGTACCACCACGTTCAGTCTTGGTGGCCAGCTGAGTACACCCATAACGGAGCTTGCATGGCATGCAGCACTGGGAATGGAGGCTGGGCCCTTGAGCTTGCCAGGCAGGTGCTTAGCCCACTGAACTATCTCCCTGACTTGATTTTTGGGTTTCAAATAAAGCAATAAGGCAATAACAAACAAAAAAGTACTTTTTGTCCTAATGCTTGGATTTGATGAATGCTAAAGAGTTTTAAGCTCTTGGTATGTTACCTTTACTGCTTTGATCAATGTATTAAAAAGACTGGTGTAATTTGCATATTTGCTTTTGTAATAGATACCTACAATGTTTTTTATTTTTTATTTATTCATTTTTTGTATTTCAGGGCCTCATTACTAGATTGGACTTGTAGTGATCCACCTGTTTAGAGCCTCCCAAGAGCTGGGATTACAGGGGTATATCCATGCCCAGTCTCAGTTGCCTTGAGGGGTGGGGCTGGCAGGGCAGGTCCGGGAATTGAACCCCGGTGCCTGTGCCTGCTTGCAGGTGATTTAATCCACAATCATTTTTTAAAAAGTCAATCACCATCTTCTTTTTCTCTTTCTCCTCCTCTTCCTTTCCTTCTTCTTTCTTCTTTCTCTCGTCTTCCTCCTTCTTTCTCCTCTTCCTCATTCTCTTCTTATTTTTTGAAGCAACGTCTCACTTGGTAGTACAGGCTGACCCTAAACTCACTACATAGCTCAGGTTGGCCTCAAATCCCAAATGATCCTCCTGCTTCCACCTTCTAAGCATTAGGATTACAGGAATATGGCAGCATGCCCAGCAACTACCTTCTTTTGAAATTAATTTGCTGTTTTAGATATTTGGCAAGTGATTTTCAGCCTTGTGATGGCTGAGCAGTGCATTTGTCCTATGCTTTGTTTATGTGAAAATGTACATTGATATATAAACAACCCCTTGATAAATGAGGAGAATAAGAATTCAGTATAAAATTCTAAGGAATATTTAAAGTATTTATTTAAAACACATCTCTTCTGCTAAAAGCTTGTTTTCAAGTGTTAAAGACACGACTGTTTGGGGTCCTCAACTGTTATGCCTATCTAAAATGGAGAGAGCCTTTTATAAGTTTCAGGAAGCTGTTTTGGTGGAAAGACTTGCAGTGACTACTTTTACATAGACATTTATAAAAAATCCCTAACTTGGGGTAAGTAACCAGTAGCAAAAGAGATTATATGTTTACATTTGATGATGTTGTTCCCATCTTGCTTGCTGCGAAAGGTAACTGTTTTCACATGACCTAAATAACTAAATTTTTTTAGGTATCATACTCAATTTACTTGAATAGCAGAATGATGAAAGAATGTACTGGAGCTAAAGAGCTAATTACTACCAGATTTTAAAAATCATACATCAGAGTTGGGGTTAGCCATAGTTGTCAACATCCTCAGACATTTTTTGTAATTATTAATTAATATTTTAATTATCAATTTTTATTTATTATTACTATTTTAATAAGTTTAAAATATTAAAAGTCTAGCATGTTCTTTTCAAAATGTAAAAATGTTCTCTTTTCAGATTTTTCTCTTCTCTGTCACAAAATACATTCCGAAGTGTTAATATAATTCACTTTTAATTTTAAATTTAATATCATTAAGATCTTCCTTCTCAGTTTAAGATTGAGGCTTTTGAAAACTCAGTGCTTTCTTTTCTGTGATTTTTATTGCCTTATTTAATTCATTTGATAAGCATTTGTTGAATTCTTACTCCGTAGGAGGTACAGTACCAGATCTCACAAGAAATGAAAACTCAAAGAGTGAGGCAGTTCACCTCAAAGCTGCATCTGTGTAGGGAAAATTTTCACTGGTGGAAGTGAAGGGCATGAAATGAGCCAACAGAGAAGGGTGGGTCTGACCGGGGCACAAGGAGCCACATTTCATGTCAAGTGGGTAGAAAGGGAAGTAAAAGAGATTAAAGATTAAGAATTGACTTGGGGCCAGGGAGACAGCTCAGTAGGGCTCGCCTTGCAAGTGCAGGGCCTTGGGTTCAATCCCTAGTACCAAAAGAAAAAAAAAAAAAAAAAAAAAGAATTGACTTGGAAATTGGGTAGAGGAGAGAGAAGAAACCATTAACTGGAGGTAGCAGTTATTCAAAGGAGCTTATTTGGTAAACAAAACAATGAGGACATTTTAAACTTTTGAGTATGAAATGCTGGAAGGACATTCAAATGTGGAGTTATTATATGAGGTTGAAAGTTAGAGAACCAATTAAGAAAGTACTGTAGTTGGTGGTAGACCTAAGCAGTGATGATACAAGGGGCACTAATAAAAGACTAGTGAAAAGAAGATTCAGGTTAAAAAAACAACAACAAAGTAACAACAACCAGTATGTATATAGTGTTTGTTGTTGTTTTGTGTTGTTTTTCTATATACATATACTGGCATATACATATGCCATTTTACGCTGGCACATACATATGATAGTGGGGGGGGTAGTGGGAATCGAACTCAGGACCTTGTGCTTGCCAGGCAAGAGCTGTGCCACTGAATTACACCCAGAGCCTTACATATACCATTTTATACTAGCATACACATTTGCCACTGCACTCCATCAGGACATGCCTTATCATACCAAACCGAACCAAGCCACACAGAGCCAAACTGAATCAAACTGAACCGAACCCAATTCAGTCCCAAAATCTAAGAGCATGCCTTCATTTATAAAGCAGGAGGGATTATGAAGGAATCAGAGATACTGAACCCAAGGAGGAACCCCATGTGGCAGGGCTAAACTAAGGAAGAGAGTTTAAGGAAGTACGGTGATTGGTGCAAATTGTGATCAGGCAGCTGAGAATAAGGCCCGGGAAGACACTACTGATCTGCAGAGGAGCAGATGCGTGGGCTTTCCAAAGGCAGCAGGGACAGCACCAAGGACTGTAAGACCTAAATGAGAGCAAGTGGAGGATGAAGTCTTCATGGTTTATGAGGCGAGGCTCCTGGAGCCAGTTTTTTTTTTTTTTTTTTTTTTTTTTTATCCAGTCATCCAATGAAGTATTTTATTTTGAGGGTTTGTATTATGAGAAGGCTCTTAGTGCAGCTCCTGCTGAACAGACGATGGTCCTGAAATATTCATCCTCCCTCTTCTTCTTTGACTGCCTCCCTCTTGGTTTTTCTCCTTCCTCAGCCAGGGCTTTTTTCAGACTCCAATAGCCACTGTCAGTTCCTCTCACTGGGAGTGCTCATCACCTCTTTATATCTGGGCTCTCAGAAGCCAGTTTACTATTAATGACAGACAGCAAATGACAGTACTGTCTCATTGATAATAATTTTAATGAATTATTGTGATATTTTATGAACAAAATGACAGAGAAGTAAACGAAGCATGACTTCTGGGAATCAACTTTCCTTCTATTACTCATTTTATGAATGTGATACAATGAACGAGGACAGTGAATACAAGTTTCCTACTTGGGGCTTCCAGGGTAGCTCAGCTGTTTAAATCACCTGCTTGGGCAAACTTAGTCAGGTGCAGGGGACTGCAGTTTGATCCCCAGCTCTACAAGCACTACCCTCAAAGCAGCCTGAGTTAGCAAAAAAAAAAAAAGTTACTATTAGTACCTGGTAAAATTGTAAAGCATACTGCAAAAGCCCTTGTTCTGTTAATTTTCTTAATTTTTTGTATCAGATATCAAACTCAGGACCTCGCACTTGTTGGGCAGAAACTTATGCTACTGAGCTATCTCCCCAGCCCTGTAAAGTGTTTTGTTCACCTTTTTTCCCATTTTAATGATGCCGTTGGTCTCAGGCAGAAAAAAATAAATGCACCTGTTGGTGTGATGAGATGTGAGTAAGGGTGTGCCCGTTTATTAGTAGGGCAGAGGGGAAGACAGATAAGTCTTGGTAAAATGATTAAGGATCGAGAAGTTAGTTTAATATTCAGTTTCTTGGAAAGTCATATATACCTTACATGGATTATAAATTTTCACAGAATTTGTAGTGTAATTTGAAAAAGTTTAGAAACATAAGATATTTTTCCACTGATTATTCAGATGTCACCACAATCTTTTTTTTTTAATTACTAATTTTATTGAGAAAGAAGTAGCAATGAGACAGTTACAAAACAGGTTGGTAGGATAGTTACAATAATTAATACACTGCATATTGTTGTCTTCAGAGTAGTTATTCATAGTACAAAATGCAGACATGATATCTTGTCTAAACACTATTACTTCAAAACTTTCTTCTCATTGAACTGAGAGGAAGTTCAATCTTACGATATATTCAGGACATGATTGTGTGCACCAGTTATGTGATACTATAGCAGGTTTTAGTTATTATTCTTTTTATTTTTTATATTAAATTTTTGTTTTATTGAAGTACAAACATCAATGAGACAGTTTTAAGATACCTTGACAAGATGGATTTGATAAATTGATACATTGAAAACTGTTTTCATAATGTTTTGGTATCATAGAAGGTGCATACATGATATTATACTTACAGACATTATTATACCATATGTCTCTTATCATTAAATAAAGAGAGTGTAGCTGTTTGCGTATCTTAATTTTTATACCTGGATTACATCAAAGATTTAATAATCAATACTTTCTACCTTGCTATTTTCCTGGCGGTTGTCTATAGTACCAGAAGCCGACATAATATCCTGTCCAATCACCATTAGTGCAAATCTTGCCTCTCATAGGATTATGTAGAAGCACAGCATTATCTATCCCAACTGTACTGTCTATACACACACATCATGATTTTTCCTTTCTATACCCCTTCCTTTGTGTACACCTGTCAAAGATGGGTACTCCATTGTCATTCAACTAACTTAGGTGCTTGAACTTGACAACACAATCCAACACAGTCCAGCATTCCACAACAATGGTGAGTTATTCAAAGAAGTTGTCGACCATAGCCATTTACAGCTCAGCTTAATATTATGGCCCCATGATGTATACTTCATTTTTATACTTTTCTGCTGGATGGTTAAGACCTAGATAGAGCAAGACTTATATACCAACACATGTACTTTACGTTTCTTATGTGGTCAGTGAAAGTCCCCTCAAGGTTTATCTTGTAGTCCTGTACATTATTCTGTAGATCCTTTGTCTGTGTCATCCATGTGGATGAGTCACAGCCAATGCTTGACCAGTTTGCTCTCTGTGAGACCTGAGAGAAAGTTTTCTCTCCATGTGACTCTCCCCAGGCACACTATAGAACTTCAGTCTCTTTTCTCTGTGGCTCCATATTCTTCTTGTTCAGAAAATTTGGAGCTCAACTGAGTTTCATGATGTTGCAGTACAGGTTCTCCTATGTCCTGATTCTTTGTTGACCTTGAAAGGCTAGGTCCAAAATGTTGGCTGGCCTTGTGGCTCTTTTATTTCTGCAATTTTAATCTGTGAACTTAGGTTGTTACCATCCAGAAGAAAAGCTGATTAGTATCTTGCAGCATATGCCGTTCACTTTGCCTTAGCTGACTCAATTGATTTTAGTTGTTGTTGTACATTTCCTTTTGTATTTCTGCTTTTCGCTTGTTATACTAGGGAGACTATATGATATGTACACATGTGTGTCTGGTTTATTTCACTTATCAGTATATGTTCAAGTGGCATCCACTTCAATATAAATCCTTCAAACTTATCATTCTTAATAGCTGAGTAGTACTCCATTATATAGAAATACCACATCTTTTTCAACCATTCCTCATGTGATGGACATCTTGGGGGTTTTAGTTATTTAAGTTCTGTGGTGTTGAGTTTTTTGATGAATGAGTACAATTTAAACATAGCTGAAAGTGAAGTCATCCCTGAGACTCCAATTGAAGAGTAGCTTACATTGATTGTCCAGATCTTTATTCTGGTTTCTTTATTATCCCTTCTACATTTCTCTTAATTTTTAAAATTTTTCTTTAGTGTTATACTTTATAAAATAAAATCAAAGACAATACCAACATTTACACTGTTCATAAATATTACTGCGACTTAAATTTGGCTAGATTTGCCTAGTTTTGCGTTAAGATAATTTTCATGAAGACTCAGTCCTCAGGGCAGTATTAATGCATTCAGCTAACAAAAGGATTCCTTTCCAGTAGAGGATTAGCCCTGTTGTTTTGTTGCTGGTTTTCTCTGGGGTGACCATAAAGCTTGGCACATAGAAAATGTTTAGCACATTTCTGTTGAATGGGTGATTATGATCTTAGTACAAAAAAAGGTTAGTTGTGAAGGGGACACTAGGGAGGGCATGAAAGGAAAAAGACATATATACAGAAACTACATGAACTCTGCATTTTTCTTAATTTAATAAGGTTTGGATAATTATTTTTATTGTGGGAGGAAAGTTTTCTTGGCCATGAATTTATTTTGGACTTAGAGAAGTTTTGTTTGCTTTTTAGCCTTATTACATTAGCATTTACATGATTTCTTATTTGCCTTACTACTCAGTAATTTCAAGCCATTTCTAATAAGTTAATGTCTCATGCAGATTATGAGCCAAGAGCAGATATTTTATGCTTTGAGCTCCTAACTTGGGGTTCAAATATGTGACAAAATAACTTTGGCCTTTATCTGACTTTGGACCTATGATCATTAATTTTTTAATGGCAAAAAACTAGTGTAATATACTAAACAAAAATACAAAATATACTAATACATGGCAAAAAGTAAAAAGCTCAATAATATAGAAACATTTAAAAGATGGATACTACTGACCTGAAGCTGCCTCTGTAACACAGCATGTAACCTGACTTAGTGTATATAAATAAATCTAATTCACTAATATATTCCTGTAACAAGTAGCTATGTCTCAACCAAAGATAGCTCAACTTTCTCTTTCTTTCTTTCTTTCTTTCTTTCTTTCTTTCTTTCTTTCTTTCTTTCTTTCTTTCTTTCTTTCTTTCTTTCTTTCTTTCTTTTTTTCTTTCTTTTCCTTCCTTCCCTCCTTCCTTCTCTTTCTTTCTCCTTCCTTCCTTCCTTCCTTCCTTCCTTCCTTCCTTCCTTCCTTCCTTCCTTCCTTCCTTCCTTCCTTTCTTTCTCTTTCTTTCTGTACTGTGGTTCCAACTCAGCACCTTATGCTTGCCAGCACCTTACGCAGCTTATACCACTGCACTATCTCCCAGTCCAAGCAGCTGATCTGTCAATCACAGAGCTGAGCAGCCCATACCATAGAAGGCAAACGCCTTACCACAGCTTCCTTAAATAAGCAAATCCCCAACTGAACTTTATGTAGGCTAGCTACTTTTGCTGGATACTTCCTTAATGTCTCTATAAATACCTGCTGGTTGGAACTCTCTGAATCTCTTCCAGTTGTTGGTGTTGCCTAATCCAAAAATTGTTCTTTTGTAGGCTCTCTTAGATTTAAATTGCAGTAAACTGTTTTGAGATAATGCTTTCTTCTATGACTCTGCCTGTAAGTTATTCATAATTACCTATAGGACAAAAGAAGAGTTAGAAACAGAAACTTATTATTTAGCTATTTGGCAAAATACTTTTTAAACATAATAGTACCCTTAAATAAAATTAAGATAATTTTCTCTCACAGTTTTTGTTTTTATTTACGTTTTAATCTTCTTATGTCTTTATTTATTTAGTACAGGGTCTCATTACACAGCTTGGACTCATAGTGACCCTTGTGTTTCTCCACCACTGGGATGATAGGTGCGTGCTACCAGAACCAGTTTTGGTGGCTGGCTCAGCATGGAGCCAACAGGGCATGAGGTATTGGGGATTGAACCCAGGTCTTTGTGCTTGCCAGGCAGGTGCTTAAACTGCTGAGCTATCTCCCCAGCCTCTGTAAAAAGAATATCTTTTTAAAGATTTCTTTTCACTTCCTTGCCTGGCATAAATTAGAGCTGCATGGAAGAAATTCTTATATAAAATAGTGCTGATTCATCTTACTAATTGAGCATGAGTACAATAAAAATCTACCAACCAAATTACTCCTTGAGTCTTCTTCCCTATAACAAAGGCCAGAACTCATGTTAAAGGTTCATAATCTCTGAACAAGAGCACATAGAACAATACCTCCAACAATTCCAACACTGAGGAGCAACTAATTTAGAAAAGGCTGGGGTTTATTTTTCCTTAGAATTTGACTGGGATTGCCTTTTCCTTTTATCTGAGTGGAACCACAGAATCCTGTATTGGCAGTTCGCATGTGATTTATAGAAGCTGTTTTCTGGCATAGCTATAGTTAATGGGTCATTAATCACTTGAATGGAGTATCAGGAATACTGTTGCATGCATTATGAAAAATGTGTCTAATTTATAGATTCAGAAGACCAAATATCTTAATCTAAACTGTAATATCTGTACTCTCAGTTATTAGATACTATCTCTTTGAATGTCACTGTACTGCACAGAGGTTGCCAGGTGAACAGGCTAAGGAAATAGAGGTAGCAGTGGTCCCTGGTTAGAGTTCCAATATTTGAAGCATTTTTGACTGTGAGTTTCCTATTATTTGTTCCTAATTAAGACTATAGATTGAAGCTTCTATTTTCATGTTTTCAGAACTGCTTGCAAGGTTTTGGAACAAACAATCTAGGAAAGATTGAACATCGATCAATATTAGGCCCCCAGGTGAATAATGTGCCCTCTGGTAAGCATTGTGAATGGGAAATTTTCTCGTGGCTTTAAGTTAGCACAGTGTTTTCTTTAGGTCCCATGAGATTGTGGACTTATTTTCATAACTATTATTATCATGTCCTACTTATACAAAATCATGAGTCTTTGCAAGCTCCAAGTTATTTCTAGCAGGTTACTTTTAAGGTATCTATCAGTCTTTCACGTTTCTTTCATAATAGACATAATTAGTTAATTACAAGCAAGTAGTCCATCATATAAAATTTAAAAGTCATTCTCAATCAGGTAAAAGTCCTTCTCAATCATTCACTAGTTTAAAAATGGTGTAAATGAAAAATGCAGGTGCGTATACTGCTTAGTGTTATACAAAATAGCTTGATATATGTTGACTCTTTCACACTTGAAATATTTGTCAGTAAGCTAACGATAGCTTGGTCCAGATTAGCATACTGTTTCCACTCTACGAACATTCAGCCTCCACCAAACTAAATCAGCACATGTGCTAATCTGCTTTCTTCCTTACTACTTTTTTTTTTTTTTTTATTTGGTACAGGGAATTGAGCTCAGGCCTTTTTGTGTGGTAGATAGTTGCTGTGCTGCTATATCCCTGGACCCTCCTCTTTACAATTTCATAAGCTCTAAAAGTTGATTTTAGAATAATTTTATGAAAAATATATCTAAAAATTGCAGTCTTATTTTAGGGCTCTTTCAGACTTCACTTTCCAGCAAAGGACTTCCCACCCCATCCATGCTCTATTAATTCTTTTTTTTTTTTCCATAATTTTATTGAGAAACAAATAGCAATGAGAACTCAAATTAGTAGGACAGTTTCAATAATTAATACATTGCATATTGTTTTCTTAGTGGTTAATTGTTGTACAAGATGCAGACATGATATTCTATTTACAAACACTATTAGAAGAGATCCCTCTATTCGTTGAAGAGAATGTAACTGTATGTCTATCTTAATATTTTGAATATACAGATACAAAATAGTCATTTATTTGTATCCCCTTTTTTTGTTTAGCTTTGTCAATTAAATATTATAGATGTGTGAATTCAGCAAAATACTCTCAAATAGTCCAGTAGTCCATAATAGTATTGGGTTTTCCATATGTCTGGTAGTGTCAGAAGTTGTTGATTTGAGTCTTTTACAGCTCAGCATAACAATATGGTTTTACTTCTTGTACTTCACTTTAATACTTTTCTGCTGGATGGTGAAGACCAAGATAAAGCAAGACCCATGTAACAAGAATTATCATGCTCTGTTAATGCCTATAAATTCTCAGGAGAATTTTGCACATGAATGAATCTTTGGTGCTTGTTTGAAAGACCAGGTATCCTACAGAGGCAGGGAGGACTCTCAACTAGCCTACTTGTAATCCACCCTGTATATGATTTGTTTTGTGTGCCACTTGGGATTAAGCAGGTGAGATTCTTATGCAGTGTTACTACTGTACTACAAAAGAACATATAAAAATTGCAATTTGGTGACAAGATGGACTGCATTTTTGGTCTTACACCTATCTCAATGATCTTTTAGCAATAAGTCATGAAAGCTGGAGTGCTGCATGCCGACATCATCTTCAAAGTGCATAATACACCTATGCTTAACTTTTTATTTGCTCTCTGAATAATTTGGATATTGCTTTGCCCTGTGTAGGCCAAAGTGTCTTCTTCTTTTTTTCTGGAACCAGGGATTGAACTCAGGCCCTTATTCTACTGAGCCATCTCCCTATCCCTCTAGGCCAAGCCTTCTATAGATTATTTTTTGTGTCCCCAGGGCCTAGGATAGTGCCTGTCACATAGAAGGGATACAGTTACTATTAATGGAATACATAAATTAATGTTTCCTTTTTAAAACTCAACTTAAAAATTGAATTATTCTTTGTTTTACATCTATATCTCCTTATTAATCTTTACACTTGTATGGTATTTTGAGCACAAAGTGTAATTTCTTCTCAGGAAGTATACCATATATTATGGCAAAATTTCTTATGTTAAAAAAAAGCTTTCAAGGTACAAGATATTGTAGAAAGCCACACATCAACATAAAATTTGATATCAAATTATTGAGAGATCAAATTACATGCCTAGTGTATACAAGTCAGAGCATGAGACTGGAACCAATCCTTACTTTTTTAACTTCACTTTAAGCATGATGTCCAATGTATTGAAACTACAGGGTAACAGGGTGTGAAATCAGAAGCACTATTTTCTTTGGTAAGAGTTGAACTTCAGAATGGTCATCAGGGTTGATGAGAATTACTGACTTTTAGGTTTAAATGGAATATTTATCTAGCTTTTAATGATTTACAAATTAACTTTAGCTACATTATTTCTTTGCATTCTAACCTTATCCTATGATAAAAAATATAATTAACCTTCTAGCTTACTAAACAGAAAGTGTGAATTGATAAAGAAGCATCCCTGAGTTATGATAGTTTGACTTACAGTATTTTTACTACACGGTGTTACAAAAATAAAATACACTTACTCAAAACTATACTGTGAGGGCCAGCCAAATAGCTCAGCGGATTCTGAGGCATGACCAATTGAGCCTGGGTATGGTGGTGCATGCCTGTAATTGTAGCTTTGGGAGGCTGTAAACAGGCAGATCACTACGAGTCCGATCTAGTAGTGAGAACTCGAAGATCCTGTAGACCCTTCCCTAAAAATAAAAAAAAACAAAAACAAAAACAAAACAACTATACTTTGAGAGCCAGCAAGAAAGCTCAATGGACTACTGTCTGCTTAGGCAAACACAAAGACAGATTCAATTCCCAGCACCCATGCTGAGCTGGCCATAGACACCTGTCATGGTAGTGCACACCTATAATCCCAGTGCTGTGGAGGCTGAAGACAGGAGAATCACCACAAATCCAAGCAGCTTAGGGAGATGCTGTACCAAATACATTAAAAAAAAAAAAAAAAAAAAGAAAAGAAAAAAAAAACTGTGGTTTGAGTTTTGATCTTGTACTGGGCTAGTGATACAGGTTACACACTTTGCTGAGATGCTGGGTGGTGCCAGGGAGCCACAGCTCCCAGTCAGTCCTAAGTGTAGCCTCCTGATGTTGTCTAGTGTCTGGGATTCTATCGGTATGGTAGCTGAATTAGTGAATATTTATTTATAATAAGTCCAATATTTTCCATAGTCGAGTGATTTATTATGATGAATTTCCACTGTCATTTGTGGAGCATCTCTTGTTAGGTGTTGTTTACAAGTGAAGGTTTTGATTTTTGCATTCAACTTATATGGAAATCTTATAAGGTAAGTTCCATAGTTTCATTTTATTGATGAGAAAATCCATTTTACTTGAGCACAGAGAGGTGAAACAATTTGCTAAGATCAATGGGAAGTTGGCAATTGTGTTAAATTATTTATCTAAACAAATGGTAAAACAATCCTTGCCTTAAGTTTATCTGAAATAAATCTTTGTTGTGGTTTGATTGTTTTTGGTTTTATAGGACAGAGTCTTATTATGTGACCCAGGTTGGCCTCAGACTCCTTGTGATCTTCTTGCCTCTGGCTCTGAGTTCTGGAATTACAGGCACATGCTACCATACCTGATATCTGAAACAAATCTCATGTACTTTCAGAATGCCATAGTGCTTCTAGAATCTGAACCAATGCTATCTATGGATATGTAATGTATATCACATATGTAATTGAAAATATTCTAATGACCAAAATACAAAAGTTAAAGTAGACAACAATAATTTAATATATTTTATTTGAACCAATATATTAAAATTTTTATTATGCCAACAAATAGTATGAAAGTATTAAAGTGATATTATATATATATGTATATATATATATGTATATATATATTTATAGGTCTTTAAAATTCAGTGTGCCTTTCATGAGATTTATAATGCATTTTCATTTAAATGAGTTGCATTTCCAATTCTCAAACCACCTCTCTACTATCAAGTCTAAAGTCTTTGAGTATAGATAAGAATAATGAGCCCTAGAAAGTAAATTCCAATAGTCTGGAGTTAATCAGCTACATGAAAATGAAGTTGGTTACCACAGTTGAAGAGAAAAATCAGTCGTGAAAAGTCAAGCCGTGGTTAAGTGCTCATCTGGGCTCCTCGGACGGCTCTCTGCATGCCTCCTGTGGATCTTCTCCCCACTCGCACCGTCCAGAGCCAGCACTGCATTGCGTCTTCTGCTGCAAAGGCCAAAGCAGCCAGTTTCACTTGCAGCTGGAACAAACACTACGTGCTGCTTGTTTACTTACTTTTGCAGGGCTACATGAAAAATAAAGAAAAAGACAAAGAGTACTAATCCCCACAAAACATAGAAGCCCAAGAACTCTAACTGTAGATTTTCTTTGCTTGCATACAAAAGGAGTGTGGAAAGCAGATTATCGCTGTATGCTTCAGTCTGCGAAGAGGGCTGGGATCTCACAAACTTCTTAACACTCTCTTCATTACACATACTCTGGATCCTGACAAGTTTATTACATTGCCCTCCTGCTGACTTTCAGAAAACTTGGAATAATTTCTAAATTTTTGCCTTAAATTCAATGAACCCCCTCTTTTTTTTTTTTTTTTTTCTAATAGGGGAGATTGAACTCAGCACCTTGCACTTGCTAGACAGGCACTTATGTCGCTGAGCTATCTTCCAGGCCCTCAATGAAACCCTTCATGTTGCCAGAGCCATAGTTGATCTAGGATACATTTAGGTACAAACTTAAATCAAAATTTTCTTTTTTTTTCAATCCTATGTTCCTGTGGGTGCTGGTAGAGGGAATAGGATTTCAATTTTAGGCCACAAAGTATCTTGCAGTAAAGATCTTGCTTAATAATTTTTTTTTTTTAAAGAAAACACTTTTAAGGAAAATAATCTTTCCTCACATTGGTAACACTTTGAAATTACATATAAAAGAAGTAAGGAGAATCTTGTAGTGAAAGGTAACTGGAGGTGGGGGTAGGAGCCATATAGTCTATTGGTCTTTTATTGCTTCATTTGGCAGCTGCAGAGACTTCTCAGTAGAACTGAGGTATCTAACTATCACAGTTATAAAACACTGATTTAGTACTTGTGGTTTGTTCTCCTTCTGCAGTTGAAGGTAGCCAGAGACTTTCATAATTCTAAGATATCTGAGTTTATGAAAAGTTGTCCAGACATAAGTGGTAGAGTAAAATAATAGTCATGAAAATAATCTCTGTGAGAGAAAGAACCACGGTAGGTCAGACTTATAGGCTGGGTTCACATAGCATCATCTATAAGCACTAGCTGCTCTGAAATGCAACTTGGAAAAGTCATAGCTGGTGTACAGAAGTATTTCATAGTGGATGGCCTAGGACCATGTTATTGAAAGGATAACATAGGGACAGAGAAACAATCTCTGAGAGATTATGAAAATAAGAAGGCAGAGTCCAAGACTTGAAGATTGGATGAATCAACATCTAGGAACCACAAAAGCAAGAAAAACAGTTACAAAGAAATCAAAGGATTAGTACTGAAGTAGAAGAAAAGTAACCTAAAGATCCTCAGTCCTTTCCCCATAGATTCTTTGACAAAATTACCTCTTCTCTTTCTCTGAATGGGTCTCTCTGTAGTATTCTTGTCACCTGTAGATTACCCTATGAAACAATAATTCATTTACAACATCGAATTAGAGCACACCTTGTCTTCCAGAAACCCCCTGAATTTTCTCATCATGCTCAAAATAGAAGGCCAAGTCTTGGCCATGACCTTTGCAATCTGGTCTTTGCTTAAATTCTGAACCCATCTATATCAGTGCCTTCCTCTCTCTTTGGTGTCGCTTTAATACATTAAGCCCATCCTATTTCAGGACCTGATGTTTTCTGAGTGTACACAATTACTCCATTCTATTTCTTTTACTTTGCTTCAGTTTTTGGAGTCTTGTTATTTGAAAACATTGACATTCACAACGAGATGGAGCAAGGGTATTAACATTTACTTGAAAAACATCATAGCAATAATTTTATGTCAGCATTCTATAGAAAAATAACACATATACAAGCCAGGGCCACCTTAGGCTAAAGATTATATTTTTCCTCTTTAAAATCCTTGACTTTTTTTTTTTTGTATTTTAGGGAAGGATCTACAGGGTGTTCTGGGTCTCACTACTAGATTGGACTCTTAGTGATCCACCTGTTTACAGCCTCCCAAGAGCTGGGATTACAGGCACATGCCACCACACCAGTCTCCCTTGGCATTTTTCTATGGACAGAATTCTATTGTATTAAATAGATAATCATCTTGAATATTCAAGAATAATACAAGACAAGAAAGGCATATTTTTAAGACTATTAGGCTGACACTATTGATTTAATGGTCTATGAAACAAAACTCTGACTTCTTTTCAGTAGAATCAACCTTCAGTCACATAGCATAACTGCACTTTGGTGCCTTGGCCACTTCAGACCAGCCCCTACCCCTTCTCGCTTTGGTAGCTTTATCCTTCACCTGTATGGTTCCAATGTCAGAAATCTAACCCTGATTATGTTTCATTTGGTGGTTCTTATTTTTAAAGTGTAGAACGCAATGGTATACTAGCATCTAGGTAGAGTCAGAGGAGTTCTCCATTACCAAAACCCAGAAGAAGCACCAGTAATGGTAGAATTATACATTTCACTAAAGCACTGATGAGTATTCAGAGGCCCTTGTGTTTTGGGTGTTTCCTGATCATTTTCTTTAATCTTTTTCTTTCTTTCTTTCTTTTTTTTTTTAATCAAAGAATTGTGCTGTGGTTCATGTCTAGTTGGGGAGCTTCATGACTTCCAAGCCTCAGGAAGTCATAGGTGTGCCTTTTTGGGGATGGCTAGATTTAGAGAGTGTGATTCATGGTGTGATACCAGAATTAAAGGTAGGAGTGCTACCCATCTTGAGAGCAGGTAACCTAGATAAAATATTTGGGACAGAAAGATCTACTATGCTCATTGCTTGTTGCCTCATCTCAACTTCGAGGCTTTTGCTGCCAGTGCTCTCATGGACATTTTCTCTTCTGCGATGCCCCTCTGCTATACCACCCTGCCTTGGAACCAGACAGTTATGGACTAAAATCTCTACAAACTGTGAGACAAAATAAATCTTTCCTCCTTAACTTTGGGCATCAGGGCTTTTGTCTTAGCAATGAGAGAAGTACCTAAGACAAACAGTTTCTGGACTTTTTCAAAGCTGGCCCCAGTGCCAAATAATCTATTTGCCAAAGTTCTTCTTTACATTGAACATGCTTCATCCAGAAGGAATTCCTGTTTTAAGGACCTGGCAGTAGAACAGATTATTTGCAGCAGACCATTTCTCTTCATTTCATTTCCTCTGAGAAACTGAGGCACATGGCAACTTGTGATTGTCCAAGGCCCTAGGGCCTCTTTGTAATGTGGTCAAAGCAAAGATCCTCCTTGCTTCCCATGTAGCCCTCCTTTAATTATGCCATAGTTTCTCTTAGCTGTAAAATTCTGTCACTTAGCAACAGCACCGAGGAAAGAAACTTCCCTGTATGGCATGGCGCTCATTAACATAAAAAGGATGAAATTAGTAACATTTTGATAGCTATCATTACTATTGATCACTCAAAAAAAATTCAGGAATCATTAGGCAAGCAGTGCTTGCTTTCAATTATGAAAGCAAACAACCATCTTGAAAATGACAATTCAAGAACAATGATGCTTCTTCCACTTCATATGTGGAATCATTTTTATTTTTGACCCCTCTTACAAACTGCCTATTATAAAAGTACACAGTGGCTCTAGGCCTCTGCTCTAGAAAGAGATTTACTCTCATGTCTTCTGGGATAAAATCCTTTCTTGTCTTTTATATACCCAGATCCATAGGATGTCATTTTTCACTTTGGAAATAGATTTATAAATTTATTTGCATTTGGTAAATTATAACCTAAAAGTTAATGTTTGAAAGTCCATTTCTAGGCTATAACCACAAGTTCCAAGCATATGAACACCTTTTCAGTGCTTGGTAAGAATTGGCTATTTTGCTTATTGCAGTGTTTATCAATAATGGCAAAATGGTAGAAATAAGTCCAGTGTTGTTAAAATAGTAATTTTTATTAAGTCATGGAATAGTGAATTATTTGGTGTTAAAATAGACACAGAATATATTGACAAAAATGGAAAATAAAGTAGTAGTGTACTTTAGGGCAGTTAAATTTATGTATATGGATAGTGGTATGCGAAAATGAAAATAATTTTACAAAGAGCAGGTAAGGAATGACTTGTTTTATTAAACATATTGTTAGGTTTCTTAGTATATAAAACACTAGAGTATAACAAGCAGTTAGTGTAGGTATGAGTTACAGAAATGCTTTTATTACTTTAAAGTTGTTATTCATTTGGTCACATTTATTTTCCAAGTAACTTAAAGTGCCAAGCCTTAGACTCTTCATCTGCAGATGAGGCCCACATGAGCTGTGCTCCCACTTGGCTGGGGAACTCTCACCAAATGCTTGCTGTATTTCTGCTCATCCACCTCAGCAGCATGCAGGGCACAGCTCTGCATTACTTCTGCCTCTTTACAAAAACCAACTGTTTAAGAATAAAGGCTTCCTTTTCTTGGTAGGTTATTTGGGAGAGCATGCCACCGCCTACATATGAATATCAAATATTGGATAATGAATACTACTCTATGAATAATATTGAACACTTTGAATAGTAGCATAATCAATAAAGTCCATACTTCCCTAAGAGAATTATTTTATAAAGGCCCAAAATATTTAAGAAAAAGGCGATTTCCTAAAAATGGCTTTTATTTAAAAATATACATAGCTGGCTCTGGCAGCGCATGCCTGTACTCCCAGCGCCCTCTCAGGGCATAAGGACTACACAGTAGGGCCCAACCTATGCATTTCAGTGAATGTGTCTCAAAATTAAAAATAAACAAAGGGCTCCCAGTCTTAGGGGCAGAGGTGGTGGGCAAGTGTGACAGGAGTGGGCATAAGAAAGCCTGTGACAAAAAAAAAATAATAAGCATAAAAAGGAAGAAAGAAGTAAAATAGCACAGGCATAAACAATGTAGCAGGGATACTAGAAGGTAGGTATTATGACTCCTTTTAAGAAAGCTCTGTGGAGGACACGAAAAATTTAAAGTATACAAAATTGAGCCTGGAGGCTGGTAAGACACTTGTTTTTGGTAGTTTTGTTGTTGCTGGAATGTGTTAAGGGTAAAGAACAGGGAGAAGGGAACAGAGAGGAGCACCATTCAAAGCAAGTATTGGAATCATGCTGCCAATTTCTGCTGGTTGCTGCAAAGGAGCAGTTAATGCTTAACTTTTTTATTCTTATTTTTTTTTCTAATTTCTTATACCTTTTTT
This sequence comes from Ctenomys sociabilis, assembly GCA_004027165.1. Taxonomy (NCBI): domain Eukaryota; kingdom Metazoa; phylum Chordata; class Mammalia; order Rodentia; family Ctenomyidae; genus Ctenomys; species Ctenomys sociabilis. The sequence goes on from PVKA01012775.1 coordinate 51,371, forward strand.
GTTATTTTTTTCTTAAAAAAAGTTTTGCACATTTATATCTGGTAAGCTGAACAGCTAATTTGAAGATAACATCATACAGCACACCAACCATTGTTGAATTCCTATTAATTTATTTATGAGATATTTTGTATTGTTTGATTTATTTATTTTTTGAAGCCAGGGACCAAACTCAGGAACTTGCACTTGCAAGGCAGGTACTTAAACTATCACTCTGGCCCTGTATTGGTTCTAATGCTATTTTTTAAATTACTTTGTATTCTTTAAAAAATGAGAAAAACAACAACAACAACACATGTTGGATCATTTCTCAGTTAAATTCTCCAGAGTACATATAATGCACTACAGGCTTAAATAAATTCATCGGTGTGTATAATCATCACAACTAACTACATCATAATAGTTATTAAAGTCATATTCTCCACATGTAATTTAAATGTTTACAAAAATGAAAGACATATTAGAATGAATCAGAAACTTGGGCTATGTCTACGATCTGAAAAGTTGGTAAAGCTGTATTAGGGAAAAGGATATCCCCCAGTGAGATGGCATCATGACCCACTGTACATCCTGTGCTACAACAGCTATTTATTTTACAAGAAACTGGGATACGGATAGGTAGACATTCCAATGCAGGGTGATACATGCCTGATAGAAGATATAATGAATGTTATGTAAGCATACAATGACATAAACAATCCAGGCTGGAAGGTCGGGAAAAATACCAAATATGTAAGTCTGTTCAAGTCAAAGGAGGGGGCATAAGCCTGGAGCCCTGGGGAAATCTGTAGGCAAAGGAAGGAGGAGGAGCGGATATAGGGAGATTTGAGGGTCAGATGAAAGACCAAAAGAACTCATGTGGTATTGCCTGCAAAGTAAGAGTTTATCAAGATAGCTTAGGGCTTATGAACATCAATGAGACTGGTGAAATACGGGGAGGAGACAAGGGCAGATCAAACAGTGCTTTCTTCCTAAGAATTCATAAAAAGAGGAAATCTGATAGTTTTGAACTTGAGCGTAACAGGATGCAGTCTGTGTTTGATGAAGTCCACCTTGAAGGAGCAGTTGGCTGGAACAAATTTGTAATCTTAACTACTTGGAAGGGTGAGGTACAAAGATAGCCAGAGCCCAGAAATTCAAGGTTAGTCATGGCAACATGGTGAGAGCCCGTTTTTTACAACAGCTCATTGCTGTAGGTAGAAGAGGCTTCAGAGAATGGACAGATGGCGGTTGGGTTGCATGATGGACTAGGTGGGGCTGCTGGGGCTCACAGCCACAGAACCACAGCCTCTAGGAGCTCAGCAGGAAGGAGAGAAATGGGTAGATCTAGGGATCATTTGAGGTATCTTTCACGGGATTCAGCGATGGTTAAAAGATACCAGATATCCTCTGAGAATGTCTGGCTTGCCACTTGAAAGATGCTGTTCATGGATCTTACCAGCTGTGCCATAAAGCAGCCACTTGGGCACTATCAGGTTGCTTGTTCCAGACACTGGAAGGCTGGTATCAATAAGCATGTTGGCTGTTTGCTGTGAACAGGAATGGCAGGGCTTTGTTTGCTTTTGTTCTTTCTTCTTGAAACAACCCTAATTCTGTTCGTCCTGTACAGAAATGAGCTGCCCCTGCTTTACTCAACTGAAACCTCAACATGTACCAAATAACTTGATTAGTTTTAAGTGAGGAATGTCAAGAGGAAATCAGGTCTCACTGTTTATAGCTAAAAATGGATAATTATATTTTTAACTCATTAGATGTCATTATTTTAGAACTTAAAAACTTTTTATGGAGCTGCAAAATTTTATAACTAAGAACTCTGAGAATAGCAACACATTTTACAGTTGAATTAGGCAGGTTAAACTATTAGCTCAAGGACAATTGTGCTGGATAACTGACTTTTTTAAATTTGCAGTGTTGATTAAAAAATACAAAAGTCAGTATATATTATACCAAGACTCACAAAATTGTTTTATCAAAATTCCCTGATATTTTTATGGCAAAATAAAGCTGTTCTAAGAAACTATCTGAATTAAAATAATAGTTTGTTTTTGATCATGCCTGCTTCTGTATTCTTTTACGTGATTTATGCAGATTGATCCAGAGAATAATTATCTTGATTAACACTGGGGAATATTATTTATATTCATAACATTTAACAAAGTGCTACATGATTAGCCCTGTATAAATAATTAACTTATATATAAAATTTCATAATTTCACTTCTGATTATGAAGTACTAACTAATATTTTCAAAAATTTAATCATCTTTAAATAAAAGATTCAGCAGAAATATTAGAGGAACATAGTGCCTCTGACATTATAGCTAATGAGAAATTAAATCACACATTCTTGTTTCTGCAGCAATTATATATTCTGAAGTTTTGCCCTTAGGTGTTGGACATATATTATTTAATCACACAACATATTTAGAAAAATGAAGTTACTAAAAGAGAAAAATATTATTCTGAAAATATTGATTTGACCATTGTCACAATTAAGTATGAAAATTCTCTATCCAGGATTATTCAATCAAGTTTTTCTACTGCTCAATGCAGCAGACAAACAGTAAGTAAGTTTTATAACTTTTAATAAGATTTATCAGAATCTTTTTTTGTGTATGTTTAGTACAGGGTCTAAAGGGTCTCACTACACAGATCAGACTTATAGTGGTCATCCTGTTCTCAGCCTCCTCAGTGCTGTGATTATAGGTGTGTGCCACCACACCCAGTCTCAATTGCCTTCTCAGTGTACCCTGGGGGCAGGGCCAGTACAGCATTCTGGGGAATCTAACTCTGGTCCCTGAGTCTGCCTAAGCAGGTGCTTTAATTCACTGAGCTATCTGGCTGGCCCTACGATTTTTGATAAATATTCTGACAGCCTATGGACCAGAACTGCTATTCCCTAAAGGAGGTAAAACCGAATTCCCTGCATCTCTGAAACTGACTTGAGTAGTGACTAAACTTTATGTTACTTAAGATAGCCCTATGGGTCAGTTCATTAAATGTTTAACATGGCAATGACACTAAATGTTAGAATTCTCTGACAAGGGTTTTGAAGTTGTGAGAAAGTTCTTTCATTGGCCAATCACAAATGAAAAAAGAGTTTCAGCAAAGAAATAGAAGGGACAAGAAAAAAAAATGAAATGATAAATTTTGAACTAAAAACTTTGATAAAAGAAATAGTGAACTTGAGGACAGTACACCAGAGATTATGCAATATGAACAACAGAGTCATGGCTGAGAAAGTTTTAGGAATGTATGGATCTACAACAAAAGATCTACCACTGGGTCCCTGGAATCTGAGAAAAGAAAGTGTTTGTCTGAGAAAATATTTGAAGAAATGATGGCTGGACATGTACTAACTCTGAGAAAAGATAGACCTGCACATTCAAGAAACTGAGCAAACCCCAAACAGGACAAACACAAGGGACACACGGAGATACATTCTAACCAAACATGTGAAAACTAAAGACAAAGTCATGAAAACAGCTAGAAATGATGCACTTTTGTCAGAAAGGGAAAAGCAAAGGTATAGTAAGAGAAAAAAGTATCAAGGGCTGGCATGGATCTTAAAGTCTTCACTTATTAATTTCAGCTCTTTGTCTTCTGCCTCTTAATCAAGGTAACACACAGAGAACATTTACTATACATTTAAATTGTGCTGGATGCATGGGGAATTCAACAATCCTATGCTTGTTATTGCTCCGCGGTAGGCACTAGTCCTTCAAATAAATCAAGCAACTGAAGAAATGGAAAAAACCTCTAAAAAGTATTTTATTTATTTATTTATTTATTTAAATAAAAGGGATATAAGCAATTTGCAGTTTGGGATTCCTGAGTGGACTTTAGCTCTGTGAATTATCTGAAATTAATTTAAAACATGCTAGCCTACATCAGCACTTCTCCTGGGAAAAGAACAATAGCTCTCAGATCCTCAAAGCAGCTGGTGGATGGAAGTTTTAAGTCATTTTACCCATTTCTGCTATTTTGGGCAGAACCATATAATCCAATTTATGTGGGAAATGAAGGTATTTTTGGAAGATATTATCCCTATTATCTCCATTAGACACTCCTGCAGGCTACCTAGAATTCCCTGCTAAGGGGAAATTAGGAAAATGGCAGTTTCCTAATTCTACTTAGGGGCTTCTGGAAATAAATGTTCAATAAAGATTGTTTGTTCTAGTTTTAAGATTTGAAAAAAACAGGTGACTAAACCACTGTGTTATGATTTAAAATGTACTTTAGTTTTTTTTTTTTTTTTTTTTTTTTCCATTCCAGTGAAAAAGTTTAGGAGGAAACAGCCACCTCTCTAAATTAGAACCAATGTTCTTGTATTATCTAGTGTCCCTCACTCCTTGTATGCTTTACTGTCCTGACCTGCCCATGCAAATCAGGTCAGTGGTCTTGAAGAAACACTATAAACTGGATTTTACATGCTGCTGCTGGTTTTCTGATGAAACCTGAGCTTCTTAATTTCACCCAGAGAGCTAGAGATTTAACTATTTATTACAAGGGAAACTATAAATGACTCTGATGTATGAAGGTTATTTTACACTGACTCCATTCTTGGAATTCAATGAACCACTGAAGGACCCTTGCTAAACATAAAATTTTAGGATTTATCCCATTGCTATACAACCAGGAGAGGGTTTTGGTAATCAAAAATTTCTCAAGTGCTTATAATGATTTCTGGATTCTAGTAAGTTCCAGCTGTCTTACTGGACCTGTAATAGGTGTATGAGTTATCTTAGGCTCCTGAACAAATGGATTTCTGATTCAATTATATGACTAGGTCCTAAAGTCTGCATTTCTTTTTTTTTTAATGTTTTGTGGCTGGCTCAGCCTACCCTGGGGGCGGGGTTGGCACTGCATGGGGTGCCAGGGATTGAACTGAGGTCCCTGGGCTTGCCTAAGCTTGTCTAAGCAGGAGCTTTAGACTGCTGAGCTATCTCACTGGCCCTAAAGTTTGCATTTCTAAGCAATTCCCAAGTAAACAACGTTGCTGGCTTGAGTACTTCCTAAACAGTTAAGTCACTGAAAGTGTACGTACATCTCATTTGGCTGATTTACAAATCAGCACAGGTCATTACTCTTTCCTTCTCTACTTATAGATTTTCCACCAGGGCACTTTCCTCAGTGTTACGCCCCCTCTGTCAAGTCTCTTTAAGCCAGTGATCAGTAAAGACAAGGCAACCCATCCTTCTCTACCTACCTTATTCAGAAATTTGTATAACCATACAAAATATTCAAAATAAACAGAAATGAACACCACACATGAACTTACAACATAATGTTTATATTTAATATAGTACTATACTTCTTGCCATGGGGATTTCACTCATTATTAAAGATTTTTTAATTACAGTATTTTTTCCATTTCAATGTCAATATAAAGGTTTTGTAAAAAAATTTTAATCTTTTCATTTTCTTCATTCCAATATTGGCTATATTGAATATATTTTTTTCCTAAACTTTGCCCCATAAAGATAAAAATTTCAATGTTTGGCTATTTA
>PVKA01012776.1:0-21142 GCA_004027165.1 Ctenomys sociabilis
TGGCCGTGACTCATCCACATGGATGACACAGACAAAGGAACTACAGAATAATGTACAGGACTACAAGATAAACCCTGAGAGGACTTCAATGACCACATAGGAAATATAAAGTTCTTGTGTTGGTATATAAGTCTTGATCTACCTAGGTCTTAACCATCCAGCAGAAAAGTATAAAAATGAAGTATACATCGTGAGCCCACAATATTAAGCTGAGCTGTAAATGGATATGGTCGACAATTTCTTTGAATAACTCACTATGGTTGTAGAATGCTGGACTGTGTTGGAATGTGGTGTCGAGTTCAAGCACCTAAGTTAGTTGAATGTCAATGGAGTGCCCACTTTTGACAGGTGTAGACAAAGGAAGGGTTGTAGAAAGAAAAAATCATGATGTGTGTGTATAGACAGTACAGTTGGGATAGATAACGCTGTGCTTGTACATAATTCTATGAGAGGCAAGATCTGCACTAATGGTGGCTGGACAGGATATTATGTCGGCTTTTAGTACTATGGTCATCCACTAGGTAAATAATTATTGAATTTTTGATATAATTCAGGTATAAAAAATAAGATAAGTAAGGAACTACACTCTTAATTCACTGATAAGAGCTATCTGCTAAAATAATATCTGTAAATATAATATCATGTATGCACCTTGTACAATACCAAAACGTTATGAAAACAGTTTGCACTGTATTAATTCATCGAATGTGTATGGTTAAGGTGTCTTGAAACTGTCTGATTGACATTTGTATTTTAATAAAATAAAAATAAATGAAAAAAAATCACTTTCATAACCTGCTTTTGCTGATACCCTTGATTTATCTTTTGCTGGGGCAGTGCTCTGTATCCTTGCTCCTGGGTTGCTATGACTACACCCAAACAGTTTCCTGCCAGCTGCAGGTGCTGCAGCCAATTTTACATAAATGTAAAAGTGCTGCATGCCCAAGGGGAGGGTGTTCTATGTGTTCGGGCTGAACTGTGGCTGTCCAAGCAGCTTCTGGACAAAGGCACATTTGCCGCTAGGTCCCCTGAGCCAGGCTACAGAGTTTTGTGTTCCTACTGTGGTGGACATGACAGAGAGCAGGCATTGGCTTCTCCCACCTCCCTTGGAGGCTCACACTTTGTTTCCTGCCTTGCCTGTGGCCATGTGCCTGGCTTCCTCTGTGGCCTGGTCCTCCCAGAGGAAAATGGCAAGAAGTGAGGAAAGCAGTGGTCTCTGTTTTAAATGACCCTTTAGAATCTGTAGCGATCCAGATAGCTCTGTACTGGTTTGCTTTTTACCCAAGCTTACTCTTTCCTTCTTTCCCAGCTCTTCCCAAGTGTGTAAATTGACTGTTCCTTCTCTTGGAAACAAAATTAAAAAAATTTAGCAAACTGTGTGGTCTTAACCTTCTATCCTTAACCAGACATTTCAATAGACAAAAAATTAACTTTAGCCCTTGAGCTCCTCATAGTTAAGCCTAGTAATTATTCAATGCGCTTCATACCTTAATCTTAATTGTGCACACACTCAGTGGCTCCTTCCCTCCACTTGCTGTGCTCCTCATGCTTCGGGGCAGCAACTTCTGAGACCTGCACAAGTAGTTGGGCCCTGATAGGGGTAATGGGAGATTAAGAAAAAGCTATCGACACATACTACAAGGGAAGTGGGAGCAAGTGGAATCTGACCTCTCCGATGGAGAGGCAGTGGCAACCCAGCGTGGCCTGCCCATTTATTTACATACTATAAAATGGGGAGGGGGTTGTGTGCAATAGAGCCAAAAGGGTTAGGTCTCAGCATTGGCTAAGAGCCCACAAAGTTAGGCGTCTCAGCTTTAGGTGCTGTGGTCATCAGGGGAGACTCCAAGGCCACATACCTGCTGGACTGGCTGAGCGTGAGTCCCAGCAACTTGTCTATTCTGGCTCCACCATGGCTGTACTCTCCACAAAACATAAAAGCAAACCAGGTGTACTTTGCTCCCAAAGCAGGATTTGGGAGGCTGAGCCAAGACTGCTGCTGCCAGCTTATTCTATATCATGAGTTCAAGGGTAGCTGAATTACAGAGTAAGACCCTGTGTCAAAAAAAAGAAAAAGAAAAAGAAAAGAAAAAAACATAAAACCAGAGAGCAATGAAATAGAGAGGAGAAAAGAGTAATTAAACCCCAAAATTGTTCTTCACAGAAATGAGTATCCTGCTGATGAGGGTCAATATAAAGTAACAACAAAGAAGTAACTATACAAAATACGTATAAATTGAAATACCTAGATATAAATGTTGAAAGGCAAAATCATATTATAAACTGTACAATAAGGATTTCAAATATCACGGGTCCAGTATCACCGAATTCTGAAAATGAGATAAATAGAAGAAAAGAAAATGTATTTCACTTCATGTATTAAGACAACGAAAATCTCAGAGAAAAGATAAGCTAAAGGAATCTTTTATTTTAAAAAATGTATTTAGTACAGGGTCTCACTAGGCAGCTTAGACTCATAGTGAGCCTCCTGTTGTTAGCCTCCTGCCCTGGGATTACAGACGTGCAACACCACATCTGAAAGGCCAGCTCAGCATGCCTGGAAGCATGTGGTGCTGGTTGTTGTTCCTGCCTAAGCAGGCACTTAGTTCACTGAGCTATCTCACCAGCCCTATGTTAAAGGAATCTGAGTGTGTTATTAAAAACTTATAAATCATTATTACCTCTACCAAACACTGAAACACACTCACATTCAGGAAAGATAGATGGGAAGTGATTCCAGGAAACACTGGTAGGAATATAAGACAGTAGTGCAGAGAAAGGAAGGCTGTGATCTCTAAACAAACAGAATGTTTGGAAATATTTCAGGGAGTACTGGGAGCCAAAGCAGATCCTGTACCTGAAAATGACCTGAGGAACACAGTGATTTGGTTATTTTTATTTATTTATTTATTATTATTATCATTTTTTGCAGAGCCAGGGATTGAACTCAGGCCCTTGCACTTGCCAGGGAAGCACTTATTCCACTGAGCCATTTCCCCAGCCCTGTTGGTTATTTATAAATAAATCTCCATCATGCATGGGTTGAGGTCTACTATCCATACTTAAGATCCTGCAAGTAAGTCAGTATTTTAGAACATTGACTATTACCCTAAATAATCTGACCCAGTTAATACCATTTCAATTCTATTGTAATTTGAGGCAATAATGCAACATTTACATAAACTTAATTTTTCTATATAAAGAGACATAGGGTAACACATATGTTAATAATTCTGTCATCAGCTTTCAACATAATTTTATTTTCATTTGCTGTGTAATATAATGGAATTTGAATTTTTTGAAGAATTTTCTTTCTGAAGAAATAATCTTTCTGGTGTTTTAAGGAAAGCTGTTATCTGTGTTTTTCTTACAATAGACATTTAAAGTATCCTCTAATGTTTTCCCTTTTGAGTGAAATTTGGTTTAAGTGAGAGAAGTTGACGAGACAAATCCTTCAATGATACAAGCAAGCACAGCGTTGCATTGGAATCAGACAGCTGAAATGGTCTCTTCTCATGAAGATTGCTCACAGCTAAGTGGACTTTCCCTGCAATGCCTCATTAGCTCAGAACACATTTTTCCCTAGATAAATATAAAAGTGCATCCTTAATTAGACTTCACTGGGGTTGTCTGACTTATTTGATCCATTCAGAAAAGCAGAAGATTACCTTGAAAAACCAGAATGAAACACGGTGAGAGTTATCATGGCGATTTTAAGCTTTGGGCTAGATTACATGGAATTTTCAACAATCTGTCCTTCATGCTAGGAAATAAATAATAGTCACCAGCAATCATTTTCTTTCATTGCATTAAGTGTTGTTGAAGTGTGATATTGTTTTATCTTTTGCAGAATCATTTAGTTTATGACATCACTCTGCCCCACCAAATAAAATATAACACTGAGTTACTTAGTGTTAAGTGAACTTGGACATGCAGCAGTTCATTTGGGGATGTACCATTTTACAATAGATACTTGATATACTTTGGAAAATTTTCTTCGTATTTGGACTGCTACTTAGGATCATTTTTTTGGTATCTATGTCACATCCACAAGAGGCATTTGCAAAATTTCCTGTCCTATTTCCACCATGACACATAAACATTATCTTTTGAGTTTCCTATTTATCGGACCTCATTCCCTACTAACTATGCCATGTATACATGTTTTCATTATGTAGTTGGGATCTACATGTATGAGAAGTACAGAGTGCATCTAGGAAAGTGTATTGTTAAAAAGGTGATATCAATCAATTCCCCCAATTTGAGTATAGCAAATTAATATTTTTTTATACATTATACAATCTGATTCAAAGTACAGGTGTCACACAATTCCATTCCAGAGATTCTTTTTATGTTCCTAACATGTTAACAATTTTATTATCATATCCATTTTAGCTGTTTATCCTCCCTTGGCTAACAATATTGGGAAGCTTTGGTATGATAACATCAACACATCCCTGGAGGAGGCGAGTCCTAAATGGAAACCAGCATCCCACTCTGAGTTGATTGGGAAGGCAGGATATGTGAACAGATGCAAACAGAGAATTTCCAACATGCAGTAGATATCCCTGAAGAACAGACTTCTTCTAGAGTGACCTTATAGTGGTAATATAGCTACCTTTTATCAAAATTTCATAAGGACTATCAAAGAAATAAAAATAAAGAGTATTTTCTGAAATAGACAATGAAAAGACAAATAAGAAAAATGAAGTCTCAGAACCCTATCCCACTCAGAACAAGTCTAGTAGTCATCATCCTAGAAGCAATTAAAAGTCACACACCTGAAATATCTGAAATCATAGAAGCTCAAGTAAAGAAACAGATCCAGATAGTGGTAGAGGAAATAGGATCCAAAATATTCTCTCATGTTAATAAATTGCAAAGCATATATACAGAAAACATTACTGAAAATAAAAGCATAGAAAAATGATAGAAATCTTGAATGAGCAATATAGGAAAAAATAGAATGCATGAAACAAATTCACAGAGATAACAGGAAAATTGCATTAAAATCTGGTAAAGCCATTTTAATGAAAATAAGATAGACTTTCAGACCTTGAACGCATAATTGCAGCTAGTGCCTAGGAGAGGAAAGAGTTCTTAAAAATAACAAGGAACCAGGAAACAATAATTAAATACTTACAAAATGACACAAAGATGAACAACATAAGACTGATAGATGTCAATGAAAAAAAAAGTCAACACAAATGACACAAAAAGACTATATGCAGAAATAATAGCAGAAAACTTCCCAGGCATAGAAAAAGAATCTGACATACAGCTCAGTGAGGCATATAGAACTCTAATTAGCATCACCCAAATTAAATCTACAGAGAGACATATAATAATCAAGATTCCAGAAATCCAGCATAAGAACAACATATTAAAAGCTATCAGTGAAAATAAAAGGTTGACAGATAAAGGAAATCTCAGCAGAATCACAACAGATTTCTCAACACAAAATATCAAGTAAAGAAGATCTTGGAGGGAAGCATTTCAGGACCTGAAAGAAAACAGCTTCAAACCCAGATTGAAGTACCCTATAAAACTATCTTCAAAATTAATGGAGAAGTAAAATACTTCTATTTCAAAGAACAATTGGAGAAATTCATGACCACCAAACCAACCCTACAAAGAATGGAAACCTTGAAAAGTACTCTAGAAAGAGATAAAAATGGTCATAATTCCAAGAACAACAACAGAAACAACCATAGCAATGAATTAAGCGGAGTGATAAAAGTAGAGAACCAACAGCACATAAATAACATGACATAGGTAAGCCAATACATATCAATTATAACCATTAATGTAAATAGCCCCAGTTCACTGATTAAAAGAAATAGACTGGCACAGTGAATCAAGAAACAACCTAACAATGTGCTGTATGCAAGAAACATATTTAACTCAAAAGAATATTCATAGGCTGAACTTCAAAGGTTGGAAAACAATACTCTGTGTACCAAAATCTCAGACAAAAGAAGGGTTAGCTATTTTGTTTGAAGGTAATGTGTACTTTAAACCAAAACTGATCAAATGAGATAAAGGATGTCATTATACACTTGTTAGCTGAAAGCTGCAAGTGGAAGAGATAACAATCATAAATATGTATGCACTAAATATGGGAGCACCAAACTATAAAGGCAAATTTTGAAGGTATGAAAAATATAATAACCAATAACACAATATTAATAGGGGACCTTAACAACACGTTATCTCACAGAGATAGGTTAACTACACAAGAAATCAGCAAGGAGATAGCAGAATTCAATCAAACCATTGAACAAATGGACTGAGATGACACTTATAGTGTTCCATCCAAAAATATCTAAATATAAATTATTTTCAGTTGCACAAGGACATCTTCTGAAATAGATCACATACTGGCAAATAGAAAAGATGAAGTAAATGCAAGGAAATTGAAATTATCCCATGGGTGTTATGTGACTATACTGCAAAGAAAATGGAAATTAATGAAATAAATGCAAAAACTCCATAAACACATAGCGATTAAATAACACCCTCTTTGGCAAACAATGGGTCACGAATGAAATTAAACAAAAACTTAGGGCCAGGGAGATAGCTCAGTAGAATAAGTGCTTGCTTGGCAAGTTCAGAGTCCTGAATTCAATCCCAGGTACCACAAAAAAAAATAAATAAATCAAAATTCCCTCAGAGGGAAATTTATAGTGATCAACTCAAATATTAGAGAAACAGAAGGAGGATAAGTACATATTTTAATGCTGCAACCTCAAGCTTCTAGAAAAGAAAGAGAAACCCAAACACAAAGCCCAAAGAAAGGAGGAAGTTATGAAGATCAGAGCAGAAATTACTGCAATTAAGTCAAAGCAAAAAAATAATAATAATAATTAATGAATCAAAGAGTTGATTGTTTGAAAGATTATATAAAATGGTAAACCTCTAGACAATCTCATAAAAATATTCAATAAGGAAAAAATGGGTGAAATTACTACAGAACCTATGGGAATTCAGAGGATCATAAATACCTACTCTGAAAAAACTTTACTCTTATAGAATGGAAAATGCAAAAGAAATGGACAGATTCCTAGGTAGGTATGAATTACCAAAACCGAATCAAGAAGATATAAAAATTCTTAGTAACCCAATATGAGTTAATGAAATTAGAAATGTAATAAAAACCTTTTGAATGAAGTAAAACCCAGGTGTTGATTGATTCACAGCTCAGTTCTAGAAGAAATTTACAGAAGATTTAATGCCAACACTCTTTAAAATCTCCAATGAAGTAAAGAAGCAAGCATTTGTACCTAATTCATTTTAGGAGGTAAGTATTGCACTGATACCTAAACCAAAGAAAGACGCAACCAAAAAAGAGAAGTCTACATTAATCTCCTAATGCAAAAATGCTGAGTGAAATATAAGCCAATACATGAAACAAACATCAAGAAGATTATGCACTATGACCAGGTAGGATTCATTCCAAGGATTCAAGAGTTGTTCAATGCATGCATATCTATAGATGTAATGTACCATATCAACAAAGTCAAAATAAAAAATCACATGGTCATCTCAATAAACACAGAATAGCCAGGCGTGATGGCGCATGCCTGTAATCCCAGCACTCGGGAGGCTGAGGCAGGAGGATTGTTGTGAGTTCGAGACCAGCCTGAGCTACAAAGTGAGCTCGAGGCCAGCCTGAACTGCATAGTGAGACCCTGTCTCAAAAAGACAAAAAAAAAAAAAAAAAAAAAGAAAGAAATAAACACAGAATAAAGCTTTTGACAGATTTCAACACTTATTCATGATAAATTCCCTCCATAAAATTGGAATAGATGGTCTTTACCTCAATTTGATAAAAGTTATCTGTGATAAACCAACAGCCAAAATCATTCTAAATGGACAAATACAGAAAGCGTTTACTCTAAATTGAGGTACAAGACATGGTTGTCTGCTGTCACCACTCTTATTCAACATAGATATAGAAACATTAGCCAGAGTCATTAGACAAGAAAGAGAGGAAAAAAAAGGAATAGGAATTGGAAAAGAATAAATAAAACTATCAATGTTTGCATATGACATGGTACTCTACATGAAAGACCCAAGAGAATTATTAAAATAATACAAAAATTCAGCACTATAGCAGGCTACAAAGTCAATAGCATTCTTCTCTACCAAAAAATCCACTGAGAGAGAAATTAGAGAAACAACAGCCTTCACGATAGCATCCAAAAAACCCCAAGGAATTAGTCTAACAAAGAAAATAAAAGATCTATACAATGAAAATTATAATACTCTGAAAAAAGAGAACAAAGAAAATTCTAGAAAATAGAAAGATATTTCTTATTCATGGATAGAAGAACATATATTGTGGAAAAAGTTATACTCCCAAAACTATTACACATATTTAATGTAATTTCAATCAATTTACCATGAGCATACCTCATGGACTTAGAGAAAGCATTCTTAAAATTCATTTGGAATCAGAAAGAAATAGAACTGCAAATGTAATCCTAGCCAACAAGTCTGGGCAGGAGGCATTACAATCCCTGACTTTAAATTATACTACAAAGCTTCTGTGATAAAATCAGCATGGAACTAGAAAAACAACAGGCCTGAAGACCAATGGAACATGTTAGAAGATTCAGACTGAGCTACAAACACACTAATCCACCTTATCTTTGACAAAAGGGGTAAACACATTCACTGGAATAAAGATGGCCTATTTCACAAATGGTGCTGGAAAAACTGGCTTTCCTCTTGCCCTTTTATTTCCATCACCATACACTAAAGTAAAGCCAACATGGATTAAAGATCTAAATATTAAAACAGAAATACTAAATCTAGAATTCTTGAAGATATAAGGGCAGGCAGAGAGTTGATGAACAAACAACAAACTACACTGGAAGTTAATTCAAAGAACAACTGGGATCTCTTCTTATTAAAAGGTTTACATATCAGAAGAAATCACCAACAAAGTGACAAGAAAATCTACAAATTGAAAAAGGAATCTTAACAATGGTCACTTAGATGGGCTGGGGTGATGGCTCAGTGGAACAAGTGTTTCCCTGGCAAGTGAAAGGGCCTGAGTTCAGTACCCAGTTCTGAAAGAAAAAGATCACTTAGAGAAAGGTCTTCTATTTATAATCTTTAAAGAACTGAAAAAGTAACTGGACCCCAATTCAAAGATCCAAAATAGGTCTACTCAAAAATGGGCATCTGAGATGAATACACAATTTTTTAGAGAAGAAATACAAATGGCTATCAGATATATGAAAAATATTCACCAGCATGGTTCATTAAAGAAATGCAAATTAAAGTGACAGTGAGATTCTATCTCACTCCAGAGAGAATGGCTACCATGAAGAAATAAACTAATACAAATGCTATTCAAAGTGTAGAGAATAAAGCACTCTTTTCTGCTGTTATTGGGACTGTGGACTGGTACAAGCTCTATGGAAATGCTTTAAAAAACTAGAAGCCCCTTTTTTACCCAGCTATTCCCTATCTAGGTATTTTTTCTAGAAGAATTGAAAACATAAAATACATGTGCACACATGTTGTTAGCAGCACAATTTTTCATAGCTGACATATAAGAATGAAATATTACACTCCAGGCAAAAATATCCAAATGCCCATCAACTGTGGAATGGATAAGAAAGATGTATTATTTTTATAAAGTCAGTATTTTGCACAGTGGCTGTTTCAACCATTAAGAAATATTAACTTGAGGCTTTTACTGGTAAGTGGATGCAACTAGAGGCTATACTCATGAGGGAAATACAATCAGACTCATGTGTAAACATTACATTGTCACCTTAATGTAAGAATCTTAAAAAGTAAATCAAATCTTAAAGGTACAACAGAAATAGTAGAACAGAAAGAAACGGCTCAAATGAAAGAACAATTAGGATAAGGAAAGGGGGAAAAGAATGGAAATAAATAAACATATATGTAAATACAGAGGATAGCTAAGATGATTTTACTACTAATTTCTATAAGTTTTTTGAAGGGAGCAGATAATGTTCAACATTTTTGTTTTGCCCAATTTTACATGTTATATCTGGTAATTTGAGCAACTACATTGAAAGGAACAATGTGCAATATAACAACCACTGTTGAACAGTGATTATATTTTTCTGAAAGTGTGTATCATTTTTAGTGTCTTATTTATTATTTTTCTATTTTCTTTAAAATTCACAAACATATCTAGGAGATTAAAAATTCCGTTGAAAGTTTATGCATCAGAATGAACCAATGTGAGGACAGAATAGCAAACACAGAAGGCAAGATTGTGGTTAGCAATCATGAAAAGAAAGATTTCTTAAAAATAGCAAGGGACTAGGAAAAATCAATCCAGCAGCTGCTAGATGATGTGAAAATAACATAAGATTGATCTGAGTCAATGAAAAAGCAGGAGCCAGCACAAATGGCATAAAAATATATTCACAGAAGTTACGGCACAAAGAATTCAAAATTAGGGGAAAATAATTTGACATACAGTTAAGTTAGCCATATAGAAGTCCAATTAACTATGGCTGAAATAAATCTCAACTGAGGCATATAATAATCAATCTTCCAGAAAGTCAATACAAGAACATAATATTTAAAGCTGTTTGAGAAAAGAGAAAAAGTCAGTTATGTAGGAAAGACTATCAGAATCAAGTGGATATCTCAAACATAAACCCTGAAGTCAAAAAAAGAGCTTGGAATATAGTATTTTAGGTCTTAAAAAAAAACTTCTAACCAAGAATTTTGAACCTTTCAAAATTATCTTTCAAAATCAATGGAGAAATAAGACTTCCATGACCAAAAGAAAAAAAAAAAAAAAACACATAAAACAAGGAAACTCATGACCAACAAACTAACGCTCCATATTTTCTGAAAGATATTATAGAAAGAGATCATGAAGTCTACATTTCCAAAATCACTAATAGAAAGAATTTTTCAGGCAAGGCAAACAGATGGAGGAATTAAAGGGAACCTAAGCTTGGAAAATAATATGAGGAAGATAAGCCAAATACATATTGGTTATAGTCATCAATGTTAATGGTCTTAATTCACCTATAAAAAGAAACATGCTGGCAGCATGGATCAAGAAGCACGATCCAGCAACATGCGGCATACAAGAAACACATTTAATTAGAAAAGAAACTCATAGAAAGAAAGTCTGAGAATGAAATATAATACTCCATACAACAGGAATCCAGAAAAAGCAGGGGTAGCTATTCTATTTGCAGACAAAGTGGATTCCGAGCCAATACTGATTAAGAGAGAAAAAGAGTTATAACATCCTTGTTAAGGGAAAATAATCAAAGAGGAAGAGATAATTATCAATATATGTAGCATATCTTTATATATATATATATATTTATATGTATTTCATATCTTTTATATTTTATACAATGTGCACCCACTATAAAAAGATATCAAAAATCAAATAAGCACGAATATAACTGTGGAAGACCTGAGTACCCCAGGATTACAAATACAGATGAAATAGAAAAAATTTAGCATTGCCATTTCATAACCTAGTCAAGCTTTTGAACAAATAGAATTGATAGATATCTACAGTGTTCCACTCCACAACATCAAAATACAAATTCTCCTTAGATGTACATGGTATGTTCTCCATAATTGACCAAATACTAGTTCATAGCACATCCTTGAGCAAGTACAAAGGAACTGAACATTTCTCACAGATATTATCAGATTATTGTGCAAGAAAATTGGAAATCAATAGCAAAAGAAATCGCAAGCCCTTCATAAGCACATGGATATTAAATAGCAGCCTCCTAAGCAAGCCGTAAGTGACAGGTGAAATTCAAGTAGAAATTATAGAGTTCTGATAACGAGATTTGATGTTGTCTATTACAACACATCAGAACTTATAGGACGTACTCAGAGCAGTCTTATGTGGAAAATTAATTGGGAAAACAGAGTGAGCACAAAATAAACAACCTCATATTGAACTTCAAGTATCTGGGAAAAGACTAGCAAGTCAAGCCCGAAGCTCAGATGAGAGAAAGATTAAAGAGGTGAGAGCAGAAATTAGTGCAAAGGATACTAAAAATATAGAAAATTAATGAATTGAAAAGTTTGTTCTTTTAAAAATTAAAGTTGTTACACCCTTAGTCAACCTTATCCAAAAAATAAGAAAAAGCTCAAATCCATGCATTTAGGAATACAATGGGTGAATCACATCTGTAGAAATCCAGAAAATCTTCAATAATTACTTTGAGAAACTGTTTCTAATAACATGGAAAACACAGCAGAAATGGACAGATTCCTGGTACATATGAATTATCAAAACTGAAACAAGAGGATACAAAACTCTATATTAATTGCTCTCACTAAATGAAACTGAAGATGCAACTAAAACCTTACCAAAAAAATCATTCTTTTACTCTATGTATGCAAAAGTATACTACACTGTCTTTTCCAAGGTATATAAAAAATTACAGTTTCTGAAAACTATTATGAGACATAATTAATTGTGCTGTATTTTCCAGTGCATAATAATTACTTCTTATTTGACCTTTCTGTGCTACACCTAACCTAGTATTTTGTGAGTCACTGTGTGTTCAAAAGACATATTGTTAGTTAACACCTTGCGTGGCTTTTGTTTTGCTGAGCCATGTCCCATCCGCATTTACACTTCCTGTTAAGTGGGACACCTTAAATGCTAATATGTGCATTATATCCGGCAACACAACTCTACGGCAGTACTAAGTAGGCACGCTTCCTGAACTTGAAGCACTAACCTAAGAAGTACAAGTCCTGACCAGATTTTTGGTTTCAGCATCACTTATTAAATAGATGATGCTGAAGAACTCATGTCATCTCTTTGAGTCAGGGTGATATAGAAATATAATACTACAACCATGTTATTGTTGTGATATGATAATATATGTAAATATCTTATGATGTGTAAAGTATTATGCAAATTATCATTTCATATTGGGTTTGTCTATTATTAAACTCTAGAAAAGACTGAGATATGAATATTATCTTGAAAAAGTCCTAGAGAAAGCTGTGTTAGATGCATCTGAGAGTTAGAACTAAAAACTGACTCAAAAAATCACATCTTAAAACCAGTTAATATTCAAATACATTGGACAGAACAAATGAATAAATGTTCTTAATCATTCATAATATAAGTTGACTATAATTGTGCAAAGGTTATTAAAATATTTAATGCAGTACAACGATATCTAAACCAAAAATGTAGGACTGAACAGATAGCTCAGCAGACTAAAGCAACTGCCTAGGGAGGCACAAAAACAGAGGTTCGATCCCTGGCAAACCATTCTGGCTGGTACCCAGGGTGCATTGAAACTGTGACTGAGACTGGGCATGGTAGTGAGAACCTGCAATCCCAGTGCTTGGGAGGCTGAAAGTAGCATGATCACTACAAGTTCAATCATTGTAATGAGACCCTGCACAAAAAACACAAAATGAAAAACAATCAATCAATAAATAAACTCAACTCTCAAAGATAGATGAATTTGCCAAACATATACAGTTCCAAAAGTTATTGCAATTCTCCCAACTATGTTATATCTAAAGAAAGTTTCCTTATGATTAAGAATTTATTATAAGACTGATAACTATTATGGAAATCAATGTGGAGACTTCTTAGAAAACTAGGACTGGCAATCCCATTCAAACCAGCTATCCTCCTACTGGGAATTTTCCTGGAGGAACTGAAAATGTCATATCATGGTGATATATGTGTACCTATGTTTATAGCAGCACAATGTGTGATATCCAAATCTTAGAAACAACCAAGATGCCTGTCACCTGAGGAATGGATGAAAAAAATGTGGTATTTTTTATTACTCAGCCATAAGGAATGATAAACTCGAAGCCTTTACATTTAAGTGGATGCCACTTGAAGATATACTCATAAGTGAAATAAATCAGAACACATGTGTAAATATTGCAATAATCTCCCTAGTACAAGAACTCAGAAAAGAAATAAAAATAGAGGTACAATAAGGATTAGACAATGTCGAGAGGGCAAGGAGAAATCCAAGGAAACATGACAGGGGCAAAGCCATACATTTATATGTACAAAATGATTAAGGCAATGCTCCTGAGAATCTTTAGCAGGTTTTTGAAACTAGAAGTTAATTGGTAGGATTCTCACACTGACTAACTAAATATTCTGATACCTGTTACCTAAGCAACTGTGCTGAAGATAGCAATGTATAACACTAGGATCATGCTTATCATTCTGCTTGTCATGTTTTACCAATTACCGCCATACTGTCTCTCAAATAAGCATTTTTTTAAAAAAGGGTAATAAATGAAAACAAGAGGCAAGAAAAAAATGTTACAGGACTGTCCTGCTACAATGCTGTATATGGTTAAATTTCTAAATTTCTGTATTAAAATATGTAATTGTTTATTCTATTTTTAAAAACTTTTTTTATTTTTTTAATTTTTTTCTTCATATTCTATAGGTACTTAAAGTTTAACATATCAATACTTGATGGAAAATACCTGTTCCATGTTATGTCTAGTTTATTTGATATTCAGACAGATAGTGAGGTTAAGCTCAACTACCTATGTTTTAGGGTAATAGTAATAAGCTTCTCTTCTGAAGAGTTAACAACCTAAGTTTGTAGACCAAAAATTACATAAAAAGAAGGGCTGCAAGGACAGTCAACATTTGGGCCCTAGACTTTCAAGGTCAGTGAAGACTCAGGACATAGGAGAACCTGTATTGTAATATCCTGTAACTTTGTGATGTCCCAAATTTTCTGATCAAGGAGATTGTAGGGCCACAGAGGAGAGTGATTGATGATGTAGAGTGCACCTAAGGAGAGCCACACAGAGAGGAAATATTCTCTTGGGCTTTCATAGAGGGTGAACTAGTCGAGCAATGGCTGTGGCTCATTCACACGGCTGACACAGAGAAAGGATCTACAGAGTGAGGTACAGGGTTTCAGGATAAATCCTGAGGGGATTTGACTGACACTGTCAGATATTGAAGTTACATTTCTTGTTATATAGTTCTTCCTTTGTCTTGGTCTTAACAATCCAGCAGAAAAATATAAAAACAAAGTATAAAAAGTAAAGCCATATTAATATGCTGAGCTGTAAAAGGCTCAAGTCAAGAACTTCTGACATTGCCCGTCCTTCAGAAAACCTACTGCTATTGTGGACTACTGGATTATATTGGAATATTTTGTTGAATTCATGCACTTACAATATTTAAATGACTATGGCAAAACTAAACAAAATGGGGGGATACAAATAAAGGACAATTTTGTATCTGTATATTCAAAATAATCAGGATAGATATGTAGCTTCATTTTCTTACTTAAATACATAGAAAGATTAGTTCTAATAGTGTTTGTGGACAGGATATCATGTGTGCATCTTGTTCTATGAATAACCACTAAGAAGACAACAATATATAATGTGTTAATTATTGAAATTGTCCTACTAATCAGTTTTGAAACTGTCATTGTTATGGTTTTCAATAAAATTATTAAAAAACCAGTGCATAGATATGTAAATTGTGTATATCTGATTAAAAATATTAACTGTAGAGGGACCTAACTATAGTTGTATACAACTGGATTGATTAAATTTGGTCAAACGTATAAAATTTGAAAAGACGTTCTCAGGCAAAAAAAAAGAATTTATTACATTCATGTGAATTTTAATTGAGTACTCTCAGTGAGAGAAACGTCACAAATTTTGACTTGTTCATGTGAATATAGTGTTTGTCGTATTGTTCAAATATGAACAAGTACAGAGAGCATCACTTCCCTTGTAAATCTCAAGGCCTGCTCGGATCTGGTGCTCCAGCAGATATATTTGAACAGATATGCCAGTTGTAATTCATTCACATTAAAGGCATAGAAGCACTTTTCCACCCATTACTTGTTAATAATAAATATCTGTAAATGTCTTCTGCTGGCAAATATTTATCCTACTCAGGAAGGGTTATGATACAGTTCAGAGACATAAAGAGGGGATTGGCTACCTTGGGTAAGGAGAGATCATTTAAGTGATCTTTGTGCTGATGTTGGAGTTGAGGAACTTAAAAAGTACTGGTTCTGGTAACTATAAAATGTAGTGTGGAAAGTAGACTGAGCTGTAGTCTCCTACGAACAGTATGCTTCTCTTACCTCTAATAAAGTAAAAATGCTATGAAAAAGATATACATAGAGGAGTTAGCACCACTTACCAAGACATTCAAATTCATTTTTATTTTTATTTTTTGGCTTTTTGAGACAGGATCTCACTATGCAGTTCAGGCTGACCTTAAGCTCACTTTGTAGCTCAAGCTGGTCTCAAACTCACAACAATCCTGCTGCCTCAGCTTCCCGAGTGCTGGGATTACAGGCATGTACCACCACGCCCGGCGACATTCAAATTCAGCCAGGAGTTTTTCTTAGGTTTCTTTAAAGTTCTACTAAATTGATATCAACACCTGTCATGGCTAAGTGTATGAATTTTAACAAACCTTTCTAGAAAACTCTGCTCTGTACATTGAAATGGCTGCTTTGTGTTCCATTGTTTGTGCATTATGTTATAAAGGTAGGCAATCAATTCAAAATCACTGGCATTTTCAACTTATGAGTTTCACTGCCATTGAACTTGCTTGTTGACATTTCCTGGTTCGCTTTTGTTTGTCTATTTGTATTTTATAAATTTATTTTACTGACCTTATATTATTGGAAGGTCCTTGTATGCAACTTGTAATGCTACAATCTATTACCAGATCTTTAGTGGATCCAAAACTGGGTACAGCTAAAATAATTTAAATAGAGTTACAGGTATTCTCTACTATTAAATGCATTAAAAATTATAATTTTATTATAATTTTCTTTTATGTTTAAAGATCAGATCATTAAGCTAATCCCAGTTTATTAATTTTTAGGATTTATTAATCTAATCCTAGCATAAAAATAATCTTTAGTCATGTTTAGTATTTTTTTTCACTTTTCCTGCTGGCAAAACAAAATATCACCGATTGTGTAATCCATGAGCATAAGTTTATTCAACATATTTTTATAGTTTGTCCGGTGAACAAAGGCACATAAGGCCAACACAGCAAAAACTGTTCCACTCCTGCCATATTGACAGAAAGCCAGTTTTGGGGGAAACACCTCCATGCTTTAGTTACCCTTTAATATTTTTATGATGACAATTAATTTTCACTGTGTTTTAGAGGAGACATTCAAACCATTGCAGCCATGTATCAGAATGCAAAGGGAAGAACTGAGTGGGTTCTGGGTGAGGAGAGGAGACAAAGCCTTGTGCAGATAGAATGCTGGCACTCACTTTACTCCATGTAGAGGCGCATCAGTGATGGGGGTCTGTTTCTGAAGGTCCTCAGTGACTTGCTTCCAGGTGGAATTAGCAAGAGTTCATGACAGTGGAAACTTAAGAAAGAGTGGTAGGGGGCAGGGGGCAGCAAGGCTGTGGTTTAGGTGGTTGGAGCTATACGTGGGAATGTGGAATGGATTGGTTTAAGGTAGGACAGAAGAAAAGGAGGCAGACTTCAATGTGTAGAAAAGAATCATAGGCAGTATACTGGATTATGGTTACCATTGGAAATGAGGAAGAGGTAGCTTGGGATTTAAAGAGTGTCCCTGCTTTATTATTACTGTTACTGAAATCATTTGTTTATTTATTTACTTATTTATTTATTTAGCAAGACGGGGTCTTACTACACAGCTCAGATTCATGGGGATCCTCTTGTCTCAGCCTCCACAGTGCTGAAGCTACAGGTGTGCACTGCCATGCTGGGATTGGGGCTGGCACATATGCAGTACTGGGGATGGAACCTGCATCCTTGCCCTTGGCAGGCAGACATTTAGACCGCTGAGCCATCTTGCCAGTGTCTCTGGGTTATTCTCTGAATCTATTTCAAGATAGCTACCAAATTTCTTCTTTTATGTTAACTACTATTCATGTTTGAATAAATTCTCTTCATTTTCACATCATCCTGAAAGTATTTGAATCATTTCACTGTGACTCTTCCCCAGATAATACATGAATTTGGAGCGCTACGCTTAAGGTCAGTCAGTTCTTTCCTGGAATATTTGTTGGAGAATAAGTCACCCAGACCAACCGTGTAGCAGCTACACAACCGTACCCACAGGCTAGAGATGGCTTCGCTGTGTCCTCATCCCTATGCACTTGTCTGCAGCACAGAGAACAGTGGTGTCTTGGAGGAGCATTCCCACACCCGATTTTGTGTGTCAACTTGATTGAATCATCAAGGGCCCAGATATCTGGTTTAATGGTTTTGTGGGCATATCTTGGTGGTTGTTTCTAGAAGAAGTTATCATCTGAGTCTGTAGGTTCAGTACAGTGGACCATTGCAACTAACTATAGTGAGCAAAGCAAAGCACAGCACAGCACAGCACAGCAGAACAAGCAAAAGCACACAAGACAGGGAAATCTGCCCTCTGACTGGTTCAGTCAGGATATGAACATTTTGCTGCCTTCACAGTGAGCTTACACCCACCATGAGCTTCATTTCCAAAGCTTTCCAGTTACACTGGAGCCCTAACATGCATTTGCTTGGGTTTCTGTTCTGAAACTCCAGATAGCAGGAATTATCAGGCTCCATGATTCCATAAGCAACCTGTATTGTTAGTCTCTGTCTGCCTGTCTGTCTGTTTAGCTATGGTTGTGCTGGAGAATAAATAATATAAAAATAAGAAAGATTTAACATTTTTTGAAAGATGGCATTTGATATTTACAAAAGTATCTACATGTAAGAAGTCAAGTGGACTATGACAGTTCTTCACATATTGGTTCTAAATTCCTGTCCCACATGTGGGAATATTTAGTGTTCCACGTACTCTACAAGTACATACACAAATATTCCAGAAAACATTTGGGGTTCCTCAAATATAACAACCCCTCATATTAATATGCTCTTAATATACAAAAAATGGCATATATAGTCATGGGTCACTTAATGATGATGCTATGTTCTGAGAAGCATATCTGAGGGTGACAGCTTCTTCATATGAATGTTGTGGCATACAGTTCTGTAAGCCTATAGCACAGATCAGAACTTGACAATGTCTCTGTGTGTAATCAGGAGAGCTGGTAAATGTGAAATGTGTGGGGCTGCTGCTGGTGTAAGGTGACAGATTACTTTATGGTAAGATTTTTTTTTAACAAAAAAAAAAATAGGTGTATACTCTAAAACAGTGATAAAAGTATAGTGCATTAAATACATAGCCAGTAGTTATCCATTCCCTTTATTGGAAATTATGGACTACACATAATTGCCTGTGCCATACTTTCATTGCCTGATGGCATAATAAATATGTTCACACTTTTACTGCAGTCTTGAGTGATACATTGGACCCCACTTGTGATGACTATAGCGTTATCAGGTGATAGGGGATGTTCAGCTCCATCATTATCTTATGGGAACACTGATGCATACACAATTTGTCACTTACTGATACACCATTGCATGACACATGATTATACACAAGTGTGCATGCTTATGAAGTGTATTTTGGAAAGTATTTACTTTTATATATGCATATGCTATGGTTTCTGCCTAGACATCCTCCTACCACCTCATACAGTTTTGTGGATGGCAGGCTTTTAAGAGGTGGCTGAACCTAGTGTTTGGGATGACTTCATAGTTCGGTGAGGGATTGCATGTGTGAGTGCTACACCCACCCAAGGGCCACTGACAGGATTGGGTACAAAATAAGGGTCAGCCTCTTACCTCTCTCTTGTTGCTTTCGGTTTTCTCAGCTGATGTGAATGTTGTCCGTCTGCCATGAGCCGACTGCCTGGAGGCTAATGGATTATGGGTTCGAACCTACAAGTTGTTAGCTCAGTAAACCTTCCCTTCTTTTACTTTGGGTATCAGTATTTTGCCTCAGCTGTGAGAAAATTATCACAGACAACAAAAACCAGGCAGACACATTTTTTTGGGAAACAAAGCAAGTAGCATAACATAAAGTCAAATATGCAATTGAAAAATGCTTTCAAATTTTTGCTTTGAAATTTGGTGAACAGTGAACTAGACATATAGAAGAGTAATTAAGAGATAGATTTGTAAAAGGGTAGTTGTAGCACTTGTTCAAGGTTTTTAACTTCTAAAATATCTGTCCTAATTTTACTTTGAGTTTACAATTACTATATCCTTCATCGAAAAATGAGAAAATGAGAATTTTCTCATTTCCAATTTGAGATTGCATCTGTTTCTGAAATCTATAAAAAACTATTTATACAGATCATATGAGACTTTTAGCAATCCTTTATTTTGGTCAAAATTTGTTTCTGTTATGATCAAACTCCTGCCCTCTAAAATACAACAAACATGCACGGAGTGTGGTGAGAATGAAGACATCCAATTTGGTTAGGAAATGGTGTTCTGGAAAATGGGAAAAAGAAACTTTGAGTAAGGTCAGGACAGAGACTGCCTCGTTTTCTGTGGTGCCCACAGGAGTAAATGAGGAAAGTTCTGTGTAATCATGAAGGATTTCCTGTACAATTATGAAGGATTTCTCTCCTGAGGAATCACTAGAGACCTAATAGAGAATCAAAGGCTCAGCAAATATTTTTCAGTGACTGCTTAAAGTACAAGTTAAAATCTGAGAGTTCCTAATTATGACATCATGTTAGGAATGATCCTTAGAATTAAGACACGACAGGGGGCAAGTACACACGCACGTTTAGTTTCTGTTTGTTTCTACTAAAATAAACACCGTTTAATATGAAAACACAATGAAAAATATTCTCCACTTTTAAGAACCAAAGATAGAACTCTAATTATGCATATTGCTTTGATAATTAATTTGTTGTTGTTATAAGTTATAAATCACCAGCACAAGTCCTAAATCCATGCTGAATCAACTAGAAATTTATTATACTTGAAAGGAAAATGTGAATGTAAGATCTGCCGACAATATATTTATACAAAAAATTGTTCTTTGTTTACTTGTTTACACACTTTCCAAATATTTACTGATTAGCTATGGGGTGGCATGATCATTTTCCTTTTTTGATGAGCCCTTACTAATTGTACAGACTAATAGATTCCATCGTGACATTTTCACACACACACACATTATATACTGTAGTCATATCTACCATCTAACCATGACTATTTTACATGTTAGTACCTAAGATAATGCATTTGCTTGTAGTTCTTTTTCTT
>PVKA01012776.1:21242-56946 GCA_004027165.1 Ctenomys sociabilis
TTTTTTTTTTTTTTTTTTTTTTTTTTTTTTTTTTTTTTTTTTTTTTTTTTTTTTTTTTTTTTTTTTTTTTTTTTTTTTTTTTTTTTTTTTTTTTTTTTTTTTTTTTTTTTTTTTTTTTTTTTTTTTTTTTTTTTTTTTTTTTTTTTTTTTTTTTTTTTTTTTTTTTTTGGCAGAACTGGGGATTGAACTCAGGCCCTTGCACTTGCCAGGGAAGCACTTATTCCACTGAGCCATCTCCCTGGCCCCCTGTGCTTGTGTTTCTATAGAAATGCCCCTATGTCCTTGTGACATTCTATGGATGGCAGAAAGTTCTTCCCCTCTTGCTTCTCTGCAAGACAGGTGCTGTTTTAGTTTCATTTTGTGTTGCTAGGGGTGTAGGACACAGGTACAAATTTCATGCTGCATCTGCCACGCACAGGTGTGTTTGAAAATGTTCCCTAAATTCTGAAAAGTGTTTTTTGATGACTGTGGGACTTATGAATGCAGCTTCCTAAGGGGGCCTTTTGTCATCAATAATTTTTGCTTCTTGAGTTCTGGAGCATCTATATTCTCTTTTAGGTTCTCATTTCTGATTTTAATAAATTTAAATTTAAATAGTTTTAGATAGCAGATTCTCTTGCTCTATCTGAAACTATTAATACAGCTGGGTTCCATTTGTGAAGTGTGTATCGTACCTCAGATTCTATTCTGAAAACGGTGAGGCTGTCAGAATCTTATGAGGCAGATACTTTAATATGCATTTTACAGAAAAAGACAGATGATACTGATCGGATGAAAAACTTCCCTAGATGCAATAGCTAAGGAATTTTGGCAGGCTGCAGACTCCATTAAGTTTTATGACCCTGTTATCATGCTGCCTTCTTTGGAGATTTAGTGGTATTTGAGATACTGATAGATGTTTGCCTAAGAAAGAAATACTCAGATCCTGCCACTACGATGTGTCTATCAAGGTCTCAAGGGACAACTTTGAATAGTAACAAAGGAAGAGGACAGCAATGCAAGACAAATCCCTTGATTATTAAATACTCTGTCTCTTAATAATGTACCACAGAAGCCTTAATAACCTGGAGTAAAATAGAATGCTGTGTTTAAACTCTAAGTGACAGTAATAGCATAATACCCAATAACAGATTTATACTTTGCTAAGCTTGATGTTTAGGAGAACCTAGCTTTATCTTTATCATTCAGTCAATCTTCTCTACAACCTTTTCATTGTGCCCAGGTGACAAATGCATGAACTGAGACACAGAGTCGTCATCATCTATGTATAGTGATAGCATTTACGTTTTGTGCTCATCTGCGAATTGTCATTAAAAGTTTACCTCCAGCTAAAAGGAATTTAACTTCTTTCCATGCTTCCTTGTGAAAAGAGGGTCAGAGACAAAAAGGTTTCAACTTCCTCATTAACTCAACTTTGACCACTCAATCACTTGAATCAGGTGAGATCATTGTTTGTATTGATTTTTTTCTTGGTTAAAAAGGAGGGGCCAAGGGCTGGGTAGATAGCTCAGTGGAATAAGCACTTGCCTGGCAAGTGCAAGGGCCTGAGTTCAATCCCTGGTTCTGCCAAAAAAAATAAATAACAAAGAAATAAAAGGGAGGACCCTTTGAGCCATGTGTAGGGAAAGGACATAAACCTCCTCACCCTAAAGCATCTGCTGAAGACCTTAAATCATACCTACGTGTATCCCACATCTGATTTTAATGAAACACTTTTCAAATGTAAACTTCCTAGTTTTATATTGCTATTACTTAGCTGATGGTTCTTTCAGTTGTGTAAGCTGCATTACAAAACTATGCCCTAGAAATCGAAAAGACCATTATTTTAGAATTTTGAACTGTTTCTGGGGAATAAATTATAATAATGGTGACAAATCTGCTTACTATAGGGCATTGCATGAATTATAGCAACTTGTTCCAGAAACTGAGTAATCCAGGTTAAATGTCTCTAAAAAATGTGAGCCATGCTGTTTCACCTCTTTTTAATGTCTCCTTAGTCATCTTTCTTGTTTGTTTATTACAAAGGATATAACCAGACTTATACTGACTCTCTGAAATTTAACTCCATTTGCAAAAATGTTTCCTCTTGATTAGAACAAATACTGGGAGGATTGTATCTGAGGTGGGAACAGGATTTTAAAATACTATAGATTTAGACATCAAAACTCTAAACATGATATTAGCTTTTGCTCAGTTCTATAGGTTGAAAATTGTCTATCAGCTACTGCAGAACAGTAAAGAATTATAAGCCTTAGCAAGTCTCAGAAACCTCTCATGCCTCTGAAGCTAGACTGTCACAACCATCCATGTGAACTGGAGTGCTTTCTAGGACTGTGTCGATGACTCATGACTCTATGGCATAGAGTTAGATTGCAATAATTTCAAATTAAACTGAGGGATATCATGTACTTGTACTAGTCACTGAGAGCCTAAACATTAAATAGCCATAGAGACAAGAAACCACAGATTTGAAACGCGAGATTTTGTTTTTGGTCCATCCATAGTGATTTGACTTGAACACCAATGTTTTTTGTTGTCATGTAGATAAAATCCAGGAGACATGGAAATGCTGTCACCTACTATTGGTTTCAGGACTAACATTTTCTGCTTCATAATCTGCTATTTCTAAGTAAGTATTTTAGGGAATGATTACTACATACCTTCTTTTCTGTTTGGATGTCTCTTCATTTTTGAAGAAATATTGTCAAAATAATAATATATGTAGATAGATATCCAGACCTGAAGGGTCACACAATGCAGTTTCATAAAGCTAGAATATACTCTTTCAAACAACAGTACAACAGAAGGAATACCACCAGTCACTCACACATCTGCCTTGGGCTCTAATGCACTCACTCTAGCTGTGGAGTAATCACTATCTTGATTTCAGGCATAAGCTTCTATAATAACATTTGATTTCTAATTTCCAAAAACAAAATTGTAGCGTATTGAAGTGATACTCCATATATAGGATGGTTCAAAGCCTACGATGGACTTCTTAACACCACTGAATCTTTCAGTCCATGAACATGACAAATCTTTCAATTTAACTAGTTTCACTACCATCTCTAAGCCACATCTTATAATTTTCATTACTTTGGTCTTTAACATTATTGTTACTGTTTTACTAAATAACTGTATAGTTCAATCGTATTATTAATGGAATCTTAAATTTTTAATTCCAATTGATCAATAGTAATTACATCAAAATACAGTTTTTTAAATCCAGAAAAATAAAATTATAGAAATAAATGGTTTTATGCTCAGTTTTCACACATTGTGTTTTTAAATAATAATCACCAGATAAGTGGGCTATATTTTAAAGTCTTGTCATAGCTTCATTACACTAGCAGTACATATAAAACCTTTAAACAAATGTTGACTTAATTTTATCACCCATTATTATTTTTATTGTATACATCCATCTAGTGTAGTGTGACAGTGTGATGCCTGCACACATGTATAAAGGTCAAGTCAGAGTTGGCAGAGTTTCATTTCATTTTTAAATCTGTTTGATTAGCAAGTTATGCATATTTATGGTATATATTTGATATGTCAGCAAACGTATATTAATAGAAATGAATTATAAAGAGATTATGTAGTTGGTACAGGGTCTTACTACGCAGCTGGGATCTGTCATGACCCTCCCGCCTCAGTCTGCCCAGCACTGAGATTACAGACATGCACCACCACAGCCTGGCTCAGTGGCCAGCTCAGCCGGCCTGGGGGCAGCGCTGACACGGCACATCTTTTTGTGAATTGAACCCTGGTCCCTGCACTTGCCTAAGCAGGCACTTAGTCCCATGAGTTATCTTGCCAATAAGACTACACTTAAAGTGTAGTATTACTTATAGTAGGGTGGGTTTCCTTGGGTAGTCTGTTTGTATGGCAATATTATCTTCAACTAGTAGAAGTAGTACTTTTATTTAAAACTATAATACTTTGTTCCCTCTTTTCGGTATTCTTCTACATTCTTGGACTTCCTATATACTGCTGAGCAAGGAGATCAGACATTCTGAAGTTGCTCAGGATCTTATAGAAAAATAATTCAATTATCTCCTAGTGAGAAGAAGGCTAGCTAGAGTGGTACATCAAATTGTAACCAGCAATGAAAATGGAACTGGAAAAATTAGAAATTTTGTCCTTTAGAGATAAGCAACTTCTCCACATTTCCAGAGCCGAGCACATAATGATCATGCCACCTTGCGTCATCCTTTTTCGCCACTTGTGGGATTCATGGATCATAGTACATGCATGTACTGAGCATTTCCAAGCCTTTTGGAGCTCACATCCGATTATGACCTACTCCTGGTACATGGAGTGGCAGGATTTCAACCTCATTCTTGTCTTATTGTTTCCTAGTCCCATTCCTCTCTTTGGGAATAAAAGTATTTACCTTATACTATAGTGTGTTAGAAGTAGTTAACCTTCATTTTTGGCTTTTACAGGGACTATAGCTGAAGCATTTGCATTGGCATTCAGAGGAGACTTAGAAAACCATAAAATCCTTGATGAGATAAAAATAAAATCCATATATTTTACCTAATGAGATGGGCATGAGACTTTTGGAGGCCAGAACCAGAATGTTATAGTTTAGATTTACAATATACTGCAAAACTTTAAGTATTAAAAAGAGAGGACATGGGGCTGACGAAATAGCTCAGCAGATTAAAGTGCCTGCAAGCAGGCTCAAGGGTGGGGCTGGGGGGTGTGATCCCGGGGCCTGTTGTGCTGGCCCCACCCCGCAGGGCATGCTGAGATGGCTAATGATACTGGGTATGGTGGCATGCATCTGTAATCCCAGCACTTGGGAGTCCGTAAACAGGAGAATCACTACAAGTCCTATCTAGTAGTGAGAACTTGAACACCCTATAGACTCTTCTCATTCCTAAACTACAGAAAAAGAAAAGAATATATATATATATATATATATATATATATATATATATATATATATATATATATTTTCACTGCACAGTTTGGACTCATAATGATCCTCCTGTCTCAGCCTCCCTAGTGGTGGGATTATAGGCATGCACCACCATGCTCAGTTTTGAGGCCGGCATGGCTATACCAAGGACTGAACTCTGGTCCTTGTGCTTACCAGGTAGATGCTTAGATTGCTGGGCTATCTCCCCAGCCCACAGAGGTGAATATTTTTGAAAGTGATTGGATTATGAGAACACTGTACTCATCCATGGTTTGGACTTTGATTGGATCCAAAGCTAAATTTGCTAACAGAAATGGGTCTGGGTTTTAAGCGCTGTGCCAGTGGGATGCGGTTGAAGATTATATCCCCTTCCTTGGCACCTACTGGCTCCTCTTGCTTTCTGGCTTCTATGTGCTGATCAGCTTTGCTTTCCTGCCCTCTTCCAACATGGTGCCATCTGTCTTGTCTTAAGTTGATTTTGAATTAAATATTCTGAGTTAAACTGTCCTCCTTGAAACTGTCTTGTGTGTTTCAGTGTTATGGCTTGAGTTTGGATGCCCATTCCCAAACCTCATGAAGTCTTAGGCTTCAATTTCAAAGTCTCCTCTAAGGGCCAGCCACATAGCTCTGAGGATTAAGGTGCCTGCTTAGGCAGGCACAAGGACTGGGGTTCGATCCCTGGTGTGTCATGTCTGCTCTGCCCATGGTGCTCTCTGAGATGGCCATTGAGACTGGGCATGGTGGCTCATGTCTGTAATCCAAGCTATTGGGGGAGGTTGAACACAAGAGGATCATTCCAAGTCGGATCTACATAGTGAGACCCTATAGACCCTATACACCCAATAGACCCTGTACTAAAAACTCCAAAATAACAAAAAACAAAGTCTCCTCTGAATATCAACACAAATGTTTCAGCTGTAGTTCCTGTAAAAATCAAAAAGAAAGTTAACTACTTCCAGCATACAATGGCATAGGGTAAATAATTTTATTTCTAAAAGAAGAATGGGGCTAGGAAGCAACAAGACCAGAATGAAGTTGAAACCCTGCAGGACAAGCATGAAATCCTGTAGTTCCATGTACCAGGGACGGGCTGTAATCTGACATGAGCTCCAAAAGGCTTGAAAGTCCTCAGTTCTCTGCCCTGGCCATGTGCAGCCATGCGTGTGTCCTTCATCAAGAGGTGCACATCTCTTCTCCAACTTCCTGGCGTTCCCACAGCACCTTTAACTTCACTCAGAGGTATACCTTCATTGGACACTGAGGAGTCCCTGGTAGGGGCATTGATCCTATTACACATCTTTGTGCTCCCTCCCAGACTTTCTGAAATGTGAATGAAAACCTCCACAACCCCATAAACTCTTGCATTTTGCATCCTTGAAAGACTAATGTCATTTATATGACACCAAGTTCTACCACCAGAGTGGGCAATAGCTGGGCCACTGTGAACCTTTCACAGGTGTTTTGACTTAGAATGTGTGATGCTGGGATTAAGTATGGAAATCTGGGATTAAGGTTGTGGTACTAGACACCTTTTGGAACTCTTCTACAAGTGGATCAGGGGAAGGTCACCTGGGTATGGGTGGTACCAAAGAGCAGGTGTCCTACAAGTGGTGACAGAGGGAGGCCAACTGCTCTTGCTGATTCTTCTCTACATTGCTGCCTTATGCCTTCCATGCACTGCTTGCCCCCCTTGCTGCCCCTCTGCCATGCCATGCCACCTGCATTGGAGCCAGCTGGACTATGACCTGAAACCTCTACCTGTGTGCTGCAATAGACCCCTCTTCCTTAGCTTGTGGACACTGGGTATTATGTTTCTCCAAGGAGGAGAGTCATTAAGCCATTCTGCAGTAAGAAGGCTGACTAAAGCACAGCACTTCACCTAGAAGGGACATTCATCTCATCTAGATCCCTTCTTGCTATTGCTTGTGACTCGGTAGACAGGCACTGTCAGGAAGGATATTGGAAGAGGACTTTTTTCTCTAGCATTCATCTCAGGAGCGGAGCTTTGCATTATTCCTATGACCTTGGTGCCTGTTTCCTGCGGGCAGGTGGTCTTTGAACTATATATGGTATACACCTGTTTCATGTTTACTTCCTAGAAGGCTCAAAGTTTCCTCTGTTCAGACAGAAGAAAGCCCTTCTCACCTGGCTTTCCTGCCTTTCCAATGGAAGCAGATGGCTTTTTCTTTCACTTGTCCTAGCACAAAGCTCCTTTCCAGCAGGTGGCTTTTACTTCTACTGTTTTTATGGCAACTGTGTTCTTTGCTCGGCACCAGAAGAAGGGCTTCTTGTCTCTTGCCTCCTATCAAAAGGCTGTAACTTCATAGGCAGCAGGTATCTATGCATCTGTGGGTGGAGGCTTTCCCTGCCTTTGTGCTGCACTTTGACCATCTATCAGAGATCAGTGCAAAAGGGCTTGTGGTCACATTGACATCCTTGCCTGTCCAGGACTCCCAAAAAGCCTTGAATTTAAAGCATCAGTTCCCAAGGAACTGATACTCTGGCCTGTGAGTCTTCAGGAATTCCCTAAAATTTTAGTTGTTCTCTTCTTACTGTGCTATGACTGAGACCTACTGAAGCATGAAACAACTCACACATTCTCCCCACATTCAGGTGCTTTTCTCTCGCTCCATAAATGACTTCATCTGGTCACTTTGTGATTTGAGATATTTAGGGACTCCAACTTATGATTTTGTTGATTATCTGGTTCTACATTGCCAGCAGATTGGGAACAATATTCACCTGAGTTTTCTACCTAACATGGTCATTTATACTTATAGAACAAATCAGAATTCCAGCAAATATCTAATTTTAATGCAAAGACTACTAAATAAGTTCTAAACTATTATATAGAGTTTTACCTTTTTTATAAATTACGATGCTTTCAAGTAAAATATTAATTGGATTTAACTGTGAAAATTGTCATTCTACATTTGATAAATAATATTCT
Organism: Ctenomys sociabilis; assembly: GCA_004027165.1. NCBI lineage: Eukaryota > Metazoa > Chordata > Mammalia > Rodentia > Ctenomyidae > Ctenomys > Ctenomys sociabilis. The sequence continues at coordinate 29,123 of PVKA01012776.1, forward strand.
CATGACTAAGAATTTGAAAGGGATACTTAGAAATAAGTTTTTGGAATAATAATGATTGATGATAAGATGACTAGAATTAATTTTGATTCATGCAGGTTCCTTTTGTGTGTGTTTACCTGAGCTTAAATAAAGATTTGTGATGAGAAATAATTTTTATATAATAACTTCTGTTTCTCTCCAAAAGACATTGTTATTTGGGATGCTTTTGTAATTATATGCCAGTGTAACTCAAGTATGTAATGACATCTCTCTTTGAAAGCATTTAAATAACTCAGGAAATTGCTTTATTGTTCTATTTCCTGACTCAAAACCCACTTCTGCCATGTTCATTTTATTATACAATCTGTCTCAACTCATCCAGGCAAAATATATTCCATAAAGTATAATGTGCACTGAATATTTTGCAGGTTGATGGCCATGTAATCAGATCCATTCTTTCATTTATATTTGTATGTAGACATTCAGCATATTACAGATCAATAGTTATGTTTATAAAGGTGCATGCAAATACTGTTTGAATAAGGGTTTACATGTACTTTCCCTATTTAGTTGCTTCAGTTGACTTTAAAATTGGGTATTCTGGGAACTGTTATTAACTTTATAGATGATAAAAGATTCATTAAGTACAGATGCATGGTAGACTAATAAGTCAATCAAGCTATAATGTATAATTAGCTTGCTTTGGAAGTTAAAATACATTGGACCTTTGCTGCACTCTTTGCCTTCCCAAATGTATCGATGCTATTTTAAGTGTGTAGCATGTGCCTATTGTCTGCTGTGTGCAGAGAACAAATATGATTCTAAGGGACAGCATAAATTTCCAATCCCATAAATTTGGGATTAGAGAAGCTATTTTTTTACATGTGGTAAGGCAACCTCTAATAGTAAATGCAAAAAGGTAAGTAGACAATAAATGATACTTCTACCCTATCCCTGCTGATCTCAGTTGTGTTTCTTAGGAATTTGGCTTCACTGCATAAGAAGAGGCTTCCTTTGTCATCATGTTCTATTGTAAAACCATTTTTGAGAGGTGGTTCTGACCTTCGGGGCTCAAGTGAGCATGAGCCCTACACCATTATACTGTCTGTCTTCCCTATTCATGGCTCTGTGGAAACAATTTGAAGTCCCTTTAAAAGCACATGGAGCCAGGCTAAATAAACACAGAGGCTACAAGACAAAAGGACAAGCAACAAGGTGGAAATCACACCTAGCAACAGCACTGCATTAACAAGCACCAGCAGGAGCACATATATCTTCCACATATTTTTAATAACATCTTGATATTTACACCATGAAAGTCCAACTTTAGCCATAAAGTTTTAATAAGGTACACTTTTTTGTGTGTATGCAGGGTCTCACTACGCAGCTTGAACTTACATTGATCCTCCTGTTTTCAGCCTCCCCTGCAATGGGATTACAGGCGTGCACAACCAAGCCAGGACTTGCTTGCCAGCTCAGTGTGCTCAGGGGGCGGAGCTGGTGGGGCATGTGATACTGGAGATGGAATTCCAAACCCTATGCTTGCCTAAACAGGCACTTAACCCACTGAGCTATCTCCCGGCACTAATAAGGTACATTTTTAAATTAGAATTTTGGAGTAACTAATTTTTAAAGTCATTTGGAGTAACTATTCTGATCTATTGACATTTTAACGGTAGCAAATATAATTTTTGAATATTGAGAATGTAGCTGTATTAAGAGAATGTAGCTTTAATTTTTGAATATTCGATGCACTTAAATTAATAGACATTTGAAGTTCATGTGGATGAGGAATGAGTCTTACTTTTGTGCTTGCGTGTTTCTCCCCTCAGGTCTGGGAAGCGGACATCGCACGTGGCCGCCGGCCTACCGGACTGCGCTCAGCTCTCCCTTGTTTCCGTTTTGCTCTTACTCTTTATGTGGACTTAACACGTTACAGGGATCACAAAATGGGAAGCTGATGCTAAACTATCCTTAGCTAATTGGCATGTGGTCGAAAAATTATTTGTTTGCTTTAGGTGTGGCGTTACTATCATTTCTTTAATCTCTGAAGCCGCCTCTTCAGTGACTCCTTAGTGATGCTGGAAATGCTGTCAGCTGGGACTCAGGTCAGAAACACATCTCAAGATGTGCCACAGCAACGTACCACATTAATTCTAGCTGGTATTTTGGCAATGAACAATGAATTTCTAGTGACGCCACTCCAAGTGTTTCAGGCCTCACACACTCAGGAGACAAGGACGTGAGCACACAATGTGTTAAGCAGACTGTGGCCAAATATGAGGACTCACCCAAATGCTTCTGAATTACCCCTCCTACACGCTTTTTCATGTATTTTGATACAGGGTCTCACTACACAGCTCAGACTCATATTGATCCTCCTATTTTCAGCCTCCCCACTACTGGAATTCCAGATATGTACCCTCACACCCAGACTCAGCCACTGGCAGATAGCAGACCCTGGTGGCTGGGCCTGCCTAAACAGGCTTTTTTTTTTTTTTTTTTTTTTTTGCAGAACCTGGAATTTAACTCAGGCCCTTGCACTTGCCAGGGAAGCGCTTATTCCACTGAACCATCTGCCCGGCCCCCTAAGCAGGCACTTAATCTGCTGAGCCATTCTGCCAGCCTTTTGTTTTATTCATTTATTTATTTTTCACTTCCAATTTTTTTTCCTTTCTGTATTTAGGACAGGATCTACAGGGTTTTACTACACAGATCGGACTCTTAGTGATCCTCCTATTTGCAGCCTCTCAAGCACTAGGATTATAGGCATGCACTACCAGGCCCATTCTCAATTGCCATCTCTTTGTGCCTAGGGGTGTGGCCCACACAGCACACCGGGGATCCAACTTAGGTCCCTGTGTCTGCCTAAGCAGGTGCTTTAATCAGCTGAGCTTTCAGGCTGGCCCCATTTCCAAATTTGTTGAACAAGTTTAATTTTGCAAATTTCAATAGAAAGTTCTAAAATACACAACTCAAAATCAAATAAAGGAATGCTAGGAGATAGCTCAATAGAATAAATGCTTGCCTGGCAAGTGCAAGGTCCTGAGTTAAATCCCCAGTACTGAAAAAAAAAATCAAACAAAGGAAAAAGGAAGATAATATTTGGTTATATCAGGGCCAGCAGTACAGCTCAGTGGACTAAGCTCTTGCTTAGGTAAGTGCAGGGCCCAGGGTTTGATCCCTGGTTCTGCATGCTGCGCTGGCCCCGCCTTCAGGTGTGCTGAGACGAGAAGGGGTTCGGGCATGGTGGCGCCCGCCTGTAATCCCAGCACTGCAGATGCAGAAATAAGGAGGATCACTACAAGTCTGAGCTGCATAGTGAGACCCAGAACAAAAGAAAAGCAAATTGGATATATTTTTATTAAGTTAAGGTTGGGTTACTTTTTATTAAGATGCAGATATCTTTGGGTAACAGATCAGAAGTGTGGTCCAGAGACCAGAATCCTTAGATAAGGGTGCAGGAGGGCATAGGATTTATCTTCAGTATTCTTAGACTTGTAGAGCTAGTAGGACAATCAAATGAGAAGATACAACTATCTGTATTTTTCACAGAATAGGAAAAGGAGATAGAATGGGGCTGAATACTTTTGCTAAGTTTGACAGGGAAAGGGGTCGGCAGATGCTGAAGCCAATTGTACACTGGGGTAAATTTCTTCTCAGGAAGATGAGTGGCTCTCTGCATCCTCAAAACTGCAAATATGCAACACAGAAGTTTGGCTAATTGGCAAATACGAGGGATGAGGGGAAGGCTTCATAACTTCATCAGCTTCTCGATTCCTGTACATAGCCCCATGCCCTTGGTGGACAACAGCCCACCCTGTCCTCTTCCTTGTGGCTTCCATGGCATCCAAGTCTGTTCCCCCCACATCATCCACGTTAGTTTATCCTGTCAGATTTTGACTCATTCACTTGGGTACTTTGGAACTACAGTAAAAGCCGAGCTGTATCACTCTGCTTGTCTTTGTGGTGGCCACGTCTCAGCTGGAAATAGCCTCTTTTCTTCCCTTTTCCATCCTTTCCTTCCATGTCATCTCTGTCTCTTATTCCATTGGAAATAACCACAAAATATTCTTACTTAGAGTAACTTTAATCTTGTTATAATGTAATTCATTTGTACAACTGCTTGTTTTACCTTAGGCTATTGTATTTTCAACCATCTGAGAGTATTTGTTTATCTGATTTTTAAGTAAATATTGTCCTGTAGACAATATAATATAACTATATGAGTATAGTAAGTACTCATTAGCAAGTCTAGAAAATGTATTAATTTTGGATATTTTAACAATGCTACTAAGTATTTTCTTCATTTAGAAAAAAATGGAAAGCTTATTTTTCAAACATTATAATTTCTGAAATAGTGACTTTTAAAAGTAATGCAAAATTTAAAGGATATTGGCAATTAACAAATGGGGATAGGGCATGTGAAGACAGGTGTTACAGTGTGCTACATTTTGAGGAAAATGAGGCCTCTGGTACTCGTGTCACAGGCATAGCAGCATACATAACCTAAACGATACTCGCTGTGTGAATTCTGAGCTAATATGGAAAATCCTCAGAGGAAAGAGAATCCATTGGGAGAGTAAGAGGAGATACAAGACAGAACAAAGCATTGCAAAACTTTCAGGTAGTTGTGATACAGTTACACAGGGCAAGGGCAGTGAGTGACACGGCTTCACTAAGGCCACTGAGTTGATAAAATGGAGATGACAGGACATATAGGATCAAGTTGCTGTGAAGATTTATTGTTATAGAATGTTAAGTAATTAGAATAGAGCCTGTACACAACAATAATTATATATGCCACTTTTCAAATATTTTCTTTATTAGGAATCAATATAGCCAGAAATTATATAGAAATAAATTGTAAGTTTTTAAATTTCTGATTTATGCAGATATTATATGTTAAAGTGTTATAAAACACTATAAAAATTAATGAGCTAGGTTAATCTATGATTCAAATAAATAAAATATTAACTAATGAAAATCAACATGCCTTACCATAAAAGGATATCAACATTAAGCCAGGCATAGATTTTAAGATTAAGGGGTAAAGCATTACAAATGAATGTAAATGGTTCTAGCATATGCTAGTTAAGCAAAAGATCAAAAGTATACAATTTTTTTTCTAAAAGGAATTACATTAGACCTAGCTTCTTCTTAAATTAAGTTCAGGTTTACTTTAAGGTGAACAATATATTTTTATTTGATGGGCCCATATTATTTTATCAAACTCCTTGACATAATATGTACCTTTATTACTCTACCTATTAATTTTTGTTGATCTTTTACCACTCTTAAAAATTAGTTTTTTTGTTTTAAAAATATATACATATATTGGTTTGAAAATAAATTCCTGAAAACCAAACACTTTTATTCAGTCTATTTATTTACTCACTTATATTTAAAATAAGTTAGAGAAATAAACGTAATTTTAAAAAGTAGAAATATCTAGGTGAGAAAGAATTAACATACACCAGAGAAGGTGCTAAATCCAAATTAAATGCCACATCATCCCATTCAGATGTTGATATGAGATGCACTAGTATTGACTGCAAAGAAAGACTAAAAATATTTTACACTATAAAGAAGCTCTCCATTACATGCACAACTACATAATATATAATATTTATACATTTTAAATATGTAAATTTTATATAAATAATTATCATGAAAATTGTGGGAGCATGAATAGATTTAGGTGAAATAAAACCTGAAGACTAGATAATTCTTAAAACTGATGGTAAATGCACTGAAATACAGTGCATTATTTTGTTTGTATGTATTTGAAATTTTCCATAATGAAATGATCAGTAAATTTGAGGCCAAAAACTTAGCTTCAAATTTCATATTGAATCAATATTGAGTCATTATTATTGTTTATAGCCTTATCAGAATGTAACCAAAAAGCCAAAATACGTTTACCTAATATTGATGTCTTAAAGAAATTCTTCCCATGAGCTTCCACACCAAAAGACACAGTGTGATTTATTTGTCAGTATTTTCAGTTAACAAAACAGTGCATCTTTCACAGATGAGTCCTTTTTGAGTCAGACTGATGCCATAATTGTGTCTGAGTAGCAACAGTCCTCAAGGTAAAATAATGAGCAACATTTTCTCCTAATGTTGTAGCTTGAAAATTCCTCTACATTTTGTAAAAAAGAACAATTTGCATTTCTTAGGATTTTATTAAAATAAATTATTTTCAACACATATGTACTCTGTTATATTAACATGGAAACTGAATTCAACTGAAATTCTTCAGACAACTTGATGGTCATACTTCGTCATCAGTCTGGTTGTATTCTGAGGCTTGGGGAGCTGATAGGGCATACGGACACTGTAAGCATCTTTGGAGGAATCTCCTTGATTTAGCACTGAATGTCCCAAAGTCTTGAGCCAAATTACATCTCTCCTTCTTTAAGATGTGAATGTTGGGATCTTGTCCTAGCAGACGGGAAGATCACAAGTACATTAAATATACCTCTGTAAAAATGGAGCAACATTTCATTCCTCTTTCTGTGGCTTTGAATTAAGTAACTTGAAATCCAGGAAAGATCCACTAGACCTACTTGAAAAGATTCATTTAAACTCTAAAATATAAAAATGTTCCTCCCTGTTGTACCACACCTACCCCATTATATTTCTGCCTTGGTGCTGGCTAACAATGGACAGCATATTGCACAACATTTTGACATAGCAATAAAAGCTGACTAGTGTAGGTAGTGACTGAATGCTCACAGGGGAACTGAAAACCCCAGTACAGCAGCTAAACTTTAGGGTAAGAACTTTAAGTGTAGTCGTCGAAGTAGCCAGGAAAGTCTGTGCTTCAGGTTTGTTTCAACAAAATAAAAGGAACAAAGCATCACATTCTTGAGTGAACTAACACTGGTTAGTGTCACTGATGACTTGAGTTGCATTCCACCATACTGTCTGAGTGACTTTAAATATACAAAATAAAAACATGGCAAAAGAAGTGAATCTCTTACTGGAGACCAGCCCTCCAAGTGGTGGCTAACACTAGTGAGCAACAGACCCTAGAGTACACACTAAAGCTTTTATCCTTTCACTCTGAAATCTTTTGAGAAAAATTATTTCTGTAGGATCCATCTATGAAGCAATTTCAAAAATCTCTACAGTTTTGATCACTTTGCAAAGCCATGTAGTTATGGTTGGATGTGGCAGCGGGAGATTCAGTCCCACCTGACAGCTCTAACCACTGTTAAGATATTTACCTTAAATCTTCCAACCCACCTGTCACCTACTTGCTGTGGAGAAGTTATAATTACCTATTAGAAAGATCTAAGCTTAAATGCATTTGATATCTTCAGGAAAAGATCCTCCCTCAGCACTAACTTTACTCACTTGAAATTCTCATGCTCATCAATTTCCTTGAATATATGTTCTGTCATAAATACTATCATTTGATTTTCTTTCTTCTCTTTTTACTTTTGCTTTCATGTACTTAAAAACAGATGGCATAAAGATTAGGGAAGTTCACTTTTACATTGTAGAAATTAACTTTGTTCTGTTAATTCCCTTGGGCTTTTCCGCAGGAATAATTTATTAAAGTTCATTCTCAGCATGGTGATCTTTTGTTCCATTATATTTATTCATTAGTGAAGCTTTCCTCATTTCATTGTTCTTGGGCAAAATTATACTTTAATGTAACTTTAGGCAAATTGTTGTACAGTCTCATATTGTAACTTTTGCATTAAAGCATAGGATAATTAGTTTTAAAAGAGATCGTTGTATCTTTTCTGGAAAAGAGATTGAGTTCAAAAATCTAGTATTACATAAATGTGATGAAATCAGAAAATGATGAAAGATTATACACAATAGATTACTCTCGGTGACCCTCACTTTTCCTATATTTAGCACGGCCATCTGCCAGCTCCATCGAGAAATGCTGGCGGCCTCAGTTATCAGTTCTGCTCAGGGTGACCTTCAGGAGCCTCTGCGCCAGCGAGTCGGGTCACCAGGTGTGGGCAGCTGCAGGCATGGGCCTAGTGCTGCTGCAGATTCATTCCCACTCCACAGCAGTGGTGCGAAGCCAGCGCTGCACGTCCCTCTTTTGCTGTAGGTCATCCTACAGAAGCCCCGGGCGCTCCCAGGCGGCGCTTTTGCGCTTGTGGAAGGCGCCTGGAACCCTTCCGAGCCTGCCTCATCAGGGGATGCACCGGCCAACGCTGCAGCTGAGGGGAAGGTGGGGCCAGGGGTGCGTGGTGCCCTCACTGGCATCTTTCCTTCTGCTTCCTGGCAGCCCTGATCAGAGCAGATTTTTTTTTCCCTCGTGTACCTCCGCCCTGCTGCCTCAGTCTTGGAGCTAGCTCCCCCGGCACTATTACCACCAGCCAAAATAAGGCTTTCTCTCCTCCTTTAGGTAAACCTTTCCTCTTGTGGGTGTCAGGCACTGTGTCTCTGAAACAAGAAAATGAATGCTACTCATATTAATATTGTTTCGATCTAAGATGGATATGAGAATAGATAACTGTATATTTTAAAGCACCTAACAATAAGCCTTCAGAAGCATATATTGGTTCTTTTCCATGCACCTACACTGTACTTATTTCAAATTGTGTATTTTTTGTAAAAAGTATATTTTTGTGTAGTTGTCCTGTATTGTCTCTCCTGTCACTCTTTTCTTACTTACCTCACCATCGTTATGATTCATTCATAACGGTGTGATTTCTAGGATCAAGCGTGACGTCATTACTATGATAACATGCTCACCTCTGGTTCCCATACTTTCTTGGCAGTGTGCACTCGTGCAATGGATTACTTCTTTATCACATGGTTTGTGTGTGTACCCTCTAGACGGATTAATGTCTAAACAAAAGCCTAAAATTCACAGTGATGTATCTTATGCAGAAATAAGAAGGACTATAACACAAGTGCCTCTGAAATGATTTTGCATTGTAATGAATTGTTTTGAAATAATTTGTACTACATAGCCATGTGTACTATATGGCTATTTAACCATGCAACACTTGATGCAAACATTAAATATAACACAGTTTTAGGCACTCATAATCACTCTGCAAGAGTCACTATGTTTGTTTCTTTCACAGTTCCATTGGGTAGATCAGTGCCACTTTTTATTTCAGAGGCAGAGAATTTGAGCATCAGCAAAATTCAACTAGTTGTTAACAGTTACGCTTTTCAAGTGGTCAGGACTTGAATCCAAACCATTTGGCTCCAGAGCCCACACTCTTAGCAACAGCATTTACTTTGTTCACCACAAACCTACTAAAAAAATAATTTTTCCTACAAGCAGGTGCAGGGGCCAGGAGTTTGATGCCTGGGCCTGCGATGTGGGCCCTGTCCCCTGAGTGCGCTGAGAGGGCACTTGAGACTGGGCATGGTACAGCTCTTGGGAGACTGTAAACAGGCAGATCACTACAAGTCAGATCTTGTAGTGATATCCTGAACACCCTGTAGAGCCTTCCTGAATAATAATAATAACAATAATAATAATAATAATAATGATAATAATAATTTGTAGGTCATGATTATGCAATTTGGCAAGGAAAATAAGTCTCCAAGTGTATCAAACCAAACTCAGATCAGGCACCTTTACTTTAAAGCCATAAGCTAATGAGATACCTACCCTTACCTGTTTAATAGGGTTCTGGAAAATGTGTAAGTTTGATAATTTTTAAATGAAAGAACAGAACAGAAAAAGTAAAAAATCCATTGATACTATAATTTGCAGTTAAATTAAACAATACTGGATAACAGGGACCAACATTATTTAACAAAACATGCTATTATATTTGTAAATGTAATCTACATATAACAAAGCTTAGTGTACAATGCTAAAAGATCACCTCAGTAATTCAATGAAAACAAAACTATAAAAATTGTGGAATCTTGAGGTATTTTTTAATCCATGGAAAGACAATAGAGACAATCTGTCTTATAGGGCAGAGAAGGGAAATGTTCAGCCTTTGTTCAATTTAAAGAATTACTTCACCAGAGGGGCCAGCGTGATAGTTCAGTGGTCTAAAATAACTGTTTAGGTAAGCCTAGGCAGGTGCAGGGGACCACAGTTCCACCCTTGGCTCCACACATCAGCCAGGCCTGCCCTCAGGGCAGGCTGAGTCAGCAAAAACAAAAAACTGGATTGCTTCCCCTGAGCATTCTGTGTGACTTACTCACTTGACTTACTTATGCCTGAAAAGTTGAAGGGGCCGAGGAGATAGCTCAGTTGAATAAGTGCTTGTCTGGCAAGCGCAAGGGCCTTAGTTCAATTCCAGTTTCTGAAAAAAAAAAAAAAAAGTTGAGTTCCTTATCTCTATAGACTACTATATTTCAAAGAGCTACACCTGTTTCAAGAAGTAGTTTTGCTCGTAATGAAACTTCTTTGTATACATATAACATTGTTTTTAATCTTATAGTCCCCTTTTGATATAACACAGAATAAAAGTAAAAAATAATTTTTATTCAACACTGCCTAAGAAGTACCACTCTAATTTCACAAACATCAGTAATAGGTCAGTGATATATATCTGCTGCATACATTCATAGTCATGTTCATATGATTACGTACCCCTGAAAACTCTCCGGTGCCCTGTGGGCTCAACGTGAAATGCCTGCTGTCAGGAGCTGTCTTTCCTTAATTCTAGAAAAATCCTCTAGTTATATACAGATGTACAGCTCGCCATTCCTCCTCCCCAGTTTCATGCTATTCAGTTTTCCTTTAGGTCCACAAAATGAATAGTCTGAATTTCTCCAAAAGTTGCTAAGATTGGGGATTGTTTCAAATATGTTCAACACCTTTGCTTGCCCTTCTTGTCTCCCCCAGCTCTTACATTATAGATTGCTTTCTTCTTGTTTACTTTCAGCAAATTCTTTATGTCATGTGCTGAACTGTTATGCTGCTGAGGCCCACTTGGTCCATGAATTGCTGCCTTCCCATCTTAGTACCACTTGGCTCATGAGATTTGGTTCTCTCAGCAGTCAGCCCAGGTGAGGAGATTCCACAGTCTTCATCCTGCTCTCTGGGTGGTAGATGTTCTCCACAGTGTGCAGCTCTCTTGTGCCACCCCTTAGCCTCCTCACAGGGTTGAGCTGCTAAAGCTGGCTGTCAATTCTGCTATCTAGTTTGTAGATGAACATCCATAATTAGATACATAGTATAAATTGAAATTTTATGTAAAATAAAATACAAATGTTATCAATGCAATGCATTTCAGTTTCATTTATACCACCATATTCTCTATTCCACATCAGAGAGATCCTAGTATTTATAAAGCTAAGTTGGGGAATATGGTAGATGAAGATAGAATTAATAAGATCATCCCTATTAAAGGGATGCTATAAATCGAGTTCGGTCTTTATGACTTTTGAATCATGAAATCAGGCTAGAACCTTAAGGAATTTGCCATCATGGGGAACACAAATTTTACTCAGAGTATAATAATTTTAATTAATAGTTCTAAATATGTTTAAGCATCAGACTTCCTATGGGAGACCTTTATGGAATTACATATGTTTAGGTCTCTGTTGCGGTGCTGTAATTTACTGGGACAGATGCACACACATGTGCTTGCAATGAACTCACAGGAGTTTCTGCTCTGGGCCTCACTGCATGGCTCTTTGCTGCGGGCAGCATGTAAGTCTGTTATAACACCATAAACATTTCATCATGTGATCACCTATTCAGAGAATAATTACATAACTCTTGGAGACTTCTCTGCATAGCTGGCCTGCTGGGATCCTTGTGTTCCATCTAGAGATCAAGAGTTATTCTTGCTCTTGCTATGGGATTCATTCTAGTACTTCTATACCTGTGTCTTCTAAGAAACTGTAAGGAGTATCCTGAGTATAAAGGAAAGTACTGGGCTGTGGCAGATATTTAAAAATATCCAGCATAGTTCGAACTTATACAATGTTCAGGAAGATGAATTCATGGCTGGTCAAATAGCTCAGTAGATTAAAGCTCCTACAAGCAGGCACAGGGGCCGGGATTTGATTCCCAGACCTGCCATGCCAGCCCCATCTACAGGGCACACTGAGATGGCAATTGAGACTGGGTGTGGTGGCACATGCCTGTAATCCAAGCACTTGGGAGGCTATAAACAGGAGAATCATTATGAGTCTGATCTACTAGTGAGACCCTGAATACCCTGTAGACCTTTCCTTAAAATACAGGAAAAAAAAAGATGAATTTGAGGAAAACTTGGTCCTATCATTTGCCAATTGTAGATTCCCAGTAGATAGTTACCTGTCCTTCTTAATCTGGCCTTGGCCTGCTCGATCCATCCTTACAAAGAAACTATGAGGTACAGCATATCCCCATTTGAGAAAAGAGGCTAGGAGGCAGTATGTTACTAAATGAGTAAAGCATATTATCTAAATCAGCATTCATATCAAAATTTTCATGATCGACTTTGACAATGTTCTATTAGTCCATTGAAAAGAATGTTTGGTGCTTATGTTGTTTGATCAGTTTTGCATGCCTCTGTCTTGGAAGCTGAACAATGACTTTGAAGATGACAATATGCAGTGTAATAACCATTGTCTATTTCCTGTTATATTGCTTTGAAATTCTGTGTCATTGCTTTTTATTATTACACTTTAAGATAAAAAAAAAATTGTGTTATTGAAGGTACATTATAAATAAGTTGAGTTGGGGATATAATTCAGTGGTAGAGGACAGGACAGGCAAGCACAGTGTGCTAGTTTCAGTCTCCAAATCTTAAAGAAAATTGTCTTGGATTCTTTGACTGTTTCCTGTCCTCATATAACACATAACTCATCTAAGAATTTGCTTTAAAAAATAAATTTCCCCTTAAATTTTAAAACAGACACCTTTATTTGCCATGTAATGTCTCATTCTACAAATTAAATCACAAATTTCTAAACGGCACACATTTTTCAAAAGCAGTAAGAATCTAAGCAATAGAAAACTTAGGTGTAATGGCCAGCCACTGATAGATTTTTCATTTGCTGGAGTTTATTAAATAAAAATATATGTATTGTTCCATCCCATACAGATTCAAGCCACTCTGTAAAATGAGTGATTAATAAAAGATTTACCTAAATCCATAAAGGAAAATTGAAGTGAAATCCTAATCCAAACATAAGCCCTGTTTTCAAATTAGAACTCAAATCCTAATCCTTCTGAGGCATTTCCATCACTCCTCTACATGGCATTGTTGTGATGATTTAAAATCTACCCTACTGATAGATTTTAAGTGATTGGTGTTTCTTTGTATCATTAAATACAATGCTTTTAAATGATTTTTTGCTTAAAACGTGCTCATAAATAGAGTTAAATATTTAGATTGCCTAAAAATAGGAAGGAATATACTCTAAAATAAAACTGTTTAACAGGAAACATAAAAATATTTTCCACTTACTATGACTCAGTTTTCAAATGTCTTATTTAGAGATTTACTGAAACTGGTGTGAGTCTAGCCTTTTCTAACTATGTTGTCCCTAAAGTTTTGGTAATAATTAAAATGTAGCAGTTCACATATTATTTTGACCATTGAAATAATTCCAGGCCTTCTGGAATGATCACTAAAGGTGCTCATTAATCCTGGAAGCTCTGGGCAGAGTTCTACCACCCATGTGTGTGGTTCCCTTTTGGTGTTCAGAGTGCCTGGCTGGGCTCTCTCTCCCAACCACGTTGAAGTAGGACCTGGATCCATATTAATGACAGTGGAATACCCATCTCTGGCAAAGCTAAACAAAAAAGGGGATATAAATGAAGGATCATTTTGTATCTGCCTGTATAAAATTGTTAGGATAGATATACAGCTACTTTCTCTTAATTCAATGAGAACAAAGGTTTGTAATGATAGTGTTTGGACAGGATATCATGTCTGCATCTGGTACTATGGATAACCACTATCAAGACAGCAATATGCAATGATTAATTATTGAAACTGTCCTACTGATTGATTTTGAAACTGTCTCATCACTATTTGTTTTTCAATAAAATTAATAAAATATAATGATAGCAATAAAAGAAGAAAAAGACTGTGCCTTACCTCTACTTTTAAAGGGAAAAATTCACAGAAAACTACTTAACATTTCACCACTCCCATTTGTAAGTTGCAGGCTTGCAAGAGATGAAACTAGAGACTGAGGTTAGAAAGTCAGATGAGTAAGTCATTCTTTGTAGTTGAAAAAAACTAAGCAGAAAGTATGTAAAAAATAACCTGCCAGAAGTGGTGAGCCTCTAGCGGCCTTGGAGTCTCTACCACAATTAGCAGGTGTATATTCTAGAAATGTAGTAGTTGTCTACATGGGGAGACAGGTGCTTGCTACTCTACCATCTCCCCAAAATTCTCAACTAGAAATTGCATTTTATTGCAATATTTTAAGATATCTATATATTTCAAGATGGTATACATTTACTATTTACAAAAGGGGACAAGTCAAAGGGTGCTATATATTTAATTTAATTTTATCTTACTTATTTGAGACAGGGTCTCACTATACAGCTCAGACTCACAGTGATACTCCTTTCTCAGTCTCACAAGCTGGGATGTAGGCCTGTGCCACCACGCCTGGTTTCAGGTCTGGCACAACATGTGGTACTGGGGAGTGAACCTGGGACCTTGTGCTTGCCAGGGTGGTGCTCATGCAGCTGAGCTATCTCTCTAGCCCCCAAAGGGTATTATAGACACATCTCAGTTTAGGAAGGTGGCTTTGGATGCCACATACACACAAGTATCATTATCCTAATTGCATGTGAACAATTTCATTTATCTTCACATTGTATGTCTGTACTTCAGTGATTGATTATTTTCCAGGAAGGTTTTATTTTTTGGAGAATCTGGTAAAGAACAGGAACTCAGCAGCAAAGCAATAACTAAAACATACTAAACAATGACCACAGTTGACAATCATGTTTAAAAAAAATAAAACAAAGGTTTGAATGGATATTTTTCAAGGAGAGACACTGGACAATAATCACTGAAAGGCTCTCACCACAGCTAATTATTGGGAGATCTTAATCAAATCAACACTCAGACACCATCTTACATACACAGGATGTTTAATGTAGAGAACAAGACAACATTGCAATTGTTGACATGGATATGGAAATCGGGTGCCGCTGAGCATTGCTGGTGGAAATCCAAATCGGTACAGCTGATTTTACAAAGTATGTGGTTCATCAAATAGCTAAAGGCAGAACCACCATAAGATGCAGAAATGAAATCATTTCATTTGTAGATATATATCTGTATCCCAAAGAGTCTCAGAAGATGCTTCTGTAGTTATTTATAATAGTTCCTACTCCGAAGATGGGTGGCAATGACGGTCTTCAGAGCCCCAGAATGCACTTCATAACACTGCGATGCACATGAAGGAAAAGGTGGAGCCAGTTCTCAGTAAAACTCACTGAAAGAAAGGACGCTCACCTCCCAGGAAACTTTCCTTACCCACGAGACTAAGATTCAGATGCAATCCACAACCACCACTCAGGGCCCCAACAGCCCCTCTGTGGTTCCAGCCTGGTAAATAGGATGCTGGACAGCTTTCTGGGCTGCCACAGAGGAGGTCCGGTAGTCATTGGTCAGGGTGTGGGACCTCTCATGAGATCTGAGAGGACACATTCCTGCTATGATTAGTCACAGTAGGAGTCGCGGGGAATCTTCTGTTCTTAGCTGAAAGATGTCCCCAACTGCATGCTCCAAATTTCAAACTTGACTGAAAACTGCTGTGATCTAAGTCAAATGTCAGCACTCAAGGGTTTTTTTCTGACCTTTTTATTGAACTGTTTGAGGAAAAGATTCTCTAAATTCATTCTATCTGGACTGTGTTTAATTTTTCTTCATTCTGAATATATGGTTCTTTTATCTTTCCAAACTCCAAGCACATTCTCTGGCCTGACTCTCAAATACTTATATGCATCAGCCTCAAAAACCTGGGACATAACTTCCATTTCTCCTGTGCAAGGACATGCAGCATCTTTTAGACATAAGTCACTTTATTAGTGAACTAATCACTATTTTCCTTTTGCTGGTGAATGCTTAAAGGTGGACTTTCTCTAATAAATGGTGGCACATAGGAACCCTGGAAATAAAAGAGGCACTATAGGATTATAGTCTAGGAATGTACTTGTGGGTTTCTTCCGGTGGGCAATGTTGTGGAATAAATTTTAGCAAGCAATCCTAATAATTATAGCAAAGAGAATTAATACTTTTTTGAAAAACTCTAAAAAGCAGCACAAAGTGTATTTTATAAAGACATTTTGTGGCACAGACATGAACTGCAGAAGAATTCAATAACTCCCGAGAACATCTTTTATAAGCAAGGTAAAACAGGGTGAAGATTTTGCTTTTCTGTCTCTCTCTCTCTCTCTCTCTCTCTCTCTCTCTTTCTTTCTCTCTCTTTTTTTCTTCTTTCTTTCTTTCTTTCTTTCTTTCTTTCTTTCTTTCTTTCTTTCTTTCTTTCTTTCAATGCACTGTGAAGACTGCATTAGACAGTTAGGGTCTTAAACGTTAGCAGATGCTGCAAATACATTGCACACTGCAGCTGTAGTTTTAGAATAAAAAAAAAGCCTTTTTGTGTCTAATACATCAGAGGGGAAAGGGTCAGGCGCGACCCTTTGAACCAAGTCACACATCTGTATGTTTGAGATGTTCTGTGACACCTGCAACCCATTATCTCTGGCAATATAAATACAACATTTACAACACAAATGTTGTGGCAAAGATTTATTGGCAAATTTAACAAACTTGACGCATCTTAGAAATTTTCTTTGTGATAATAATCAGTTTACATATTATCAGCTATGTCCATATTCTCAGTGCTGCCTCAAACACGGAAACAGAAACCACTCCAAATTCTCACATTTTACAATGAATAATGTATTTTCTATGATAATTTAAAGAAGTGACTTTAGGACCCGTATGTAGGACTTTTATAACCATCTCAGAAAAGTTCCAAGCAGCCTAAAGTTCCATTAATCTAAGCAAGGATAAATTAAACATAAGATAGTTCAGCTGTGTTTGTTTTTAATTTGCAAAGGAATTTAGTGTTCCCGAAAGTGAGGGACTAGCAAACTAAGCTTCAATCAATCAGGAATATTTTGGCCGTCTTTGCCAGGGGGCTTGATGAAAAAGACCTGCTGTTATAACCTGAAGAGTGCTGACAGTTCCTGCAATAAGAACAAAAGAAATGGATAACAACACAAAGCCTAAAAGATGGTTCAGGAAAGAGGTGGATAAAAATAACTTACGAAATACTTAGCTAAGTTGAGGGGTTTGTAGCACAGAAGGGGGCTTGCATCAGAAAGCAAGAAGGTTTTAATGGGCTGTTATTTTAAACTATAATGATACCCATTTAATAAAGGAAACACATTTAAAGTTTCAAATAGTGCTACCAAAACCTGTTAACACATTTCCTTTCTTCCTGACCTCTGTTATGCATTGCGGTAACTTTTAGCAATGTGAGCTAAATTTCTTTCTGCTGTGTAGCACTCTGCTTCTAACTTCTAGACTTTTCCTTTCTTTCTTAGCCTGTAAGTGTCTGACATTAGCTAAGAATAACTTGGTACGAGAAAGAAAGAGATTTCTCTCAACATATCTTACTCTTGCAGACTGAGTTATGGTATAGATTTTGTTCAATAAATACCTAGTACTTGTTTTGGCATGATTTTATAAATGTAGTTAATGGCTAATACATGTAACTAAATGAAACTGGAGTAATAAACCCAGTATATATACCACACATGTTTTATATACATTGCTTTTTCATAAGGCTAATGACTACAGTTTTTAAAAATTCACTTAGGTTTCATTTATAGTAAATCTTCCACAATGCTTAGACTTGCACTTAAACACACTCCTCAATATTTTCTAAGTGATTCAACATATGAAATAATTTATTGGTCCTATTTATTTTATTGACAGTCTCTTTCCTAGAGAGTTTTAATCTACCTCCATTTGTTGACTCTTTAGGCTTGTTTTCCTAGAAATTCTTTGTTTTCTCTCTCTCTCTCTCTCTCTCTCTCTCTCTCTCTCTCTCTCTCTCTCTCTTTCTATCTCTCTCTTTCTCTGCCTTTTGTGTAGTTTTGAGATAGCACCTCACTGTGTAGTTCATGCTAGATTGAACTCACTGGGCAGCTCAGGCTGGCCTTGAGCTCTCAGTAATCTTCCTGCCTCAGTGTCCCAAGGACAGGGATCAGAGGTGTGTGCTGCTCTCCAAGCTGCAACTGTTGTTTGGTGAGGTTCTTGCTTCCAGTTTTCCATTGTCTTCTTCTTTCATACATCTTCCTCTTTCTGCACATCATCATAGACTACTTTTCAGAGAGCACATGCATATCAAAAAACAAAATGGAGCTAAACAAACAAAGCAAAGGTGACAAAGGAGAAGTCCTACAGATCACTCTGCTCTACTGCCACAGTTAAATGGTAGCTTGGCTGGATAAAGCATTCCAGGATTGAAAACAAAAAACATTTTCTCTTCAACCTCAGTCAAGGATTTGTTTAATTTTCTTTGTTAATGGTCTTGGTAGATTTATAAAATTTATCATTCTAGTGTCTAGTATTCTATCTACAAAATCTTTCCCATACCATGACCAAAGCTTTTGTAAAAGCTATGCTATTTATCAATTCTCATTACTTTCTCTATAATATTACTCAAAGAACCTTGCAAAGATTTTGATTATTTCATCCTCAGCACAATCTTACAGACAGAAGTTATGGTTTCTATTGAGAAACCCAAGGCTCATGAACTCAAGGCTGAGCTTCTCAGAGATGACTGGATCCCAGGTGAGTGATACTCATGACTCAATTAGTGCATGGATTGTTTATGCCAAGTGAAGGTTGGTAGGAAAAGGTGGGTCCCTGTGGGCCTGGCTTGGGAGCTATAGCACCTTTTATTTTATAATTCCCTTCTGCCTCCTTCCTAGCAAGCCATAAGCACTTTCTCCTCTACTGTGGTCCTCTACCACAGCAGAACCACCTGGTTATGGACAAAAACCTTCACCAAGTGTAAATCACATACAAGAAAACTCTGTTCCATTAAATTATAGATGTCGGGTATTTTGTCCCAGTAGTGAGAAGGTAACTAAGACAACAGATATTACAAGTTTTAATCCCATTTTATATATGGAAAACTGAGTAGGGAAGACATTAAGTGATTTTTTTTTTCCAAATTGTGAGTAGAGTATTGATAAGTAATAAAAATGGGTGTGGAATGTGGAAAGTGCGGTAATAGACTTTGGTGTGTAAATGCTGTCATTCTGCTTGTTGCCGCCAGGTAGCTTGTTCTGCTTCATTTGTAGGCATTTGTATCTATGGACCATTTCATTGAGTGACTTGTTTTCTCTTTCATCTATTAGTTTCATTTTACGTACTTCTGATTAACTAATATATAAAGTTCCATTTTTTTCTTTATTAAAGTTTTTTTGGTTAGTCTTTTGTCTAGCTGTTCAGAAGATTCCATGAGCCTTCCATTGCCTCCATAATAACAAATTTCCACAGCTATGGGAAGTTATTTACATTCAAGGGCTGTTTTCCAGTTCCTGACTGTTCTTGTTAAATTTACATTGCATGGATGGGATGCCTTCTAAAGTTTTAGGAGACTGACTATGTTTCTGTCTCCTCCTCCCTTGTGGCTTATAGTTTTTCAAGGATTCTGTGCTCTATTGGTTGCTTAGGCTCTGATTCTGAATTATGTTCTTTCCTCAGCTGAGCAAGGCTTGGCTATTCTACAGAATCAACAAAGCATGATGGGATCTTTCATTGGGGGAATCGACATCAAATTATCCAGAATATTCTAGATTTTTCCATTCTCAGAACTCTGATTTTCTCCATGGGTAAGAAACCCTACTCAAGTGCTCTCCTAGGATAGCAGAGGAAAGGGGCAGAGGCTCCGCTATTCTACAGTAAATATTACAGATTGTTCCTTGAGGCCTGTTCTCCAATTTCCTACTGAGCCTTGTGTCCCAGAGGCATTTCCCCCAGAATTAACACCACATTTTGTACTATATTTGGGTGGCTGAGGAAACAGTAAGTGTTGGCACCTGACTATCCATGCTTTCAAGCAGATTTCTCTTCTTTGCTGGCTTTTAATATCTCATGTTACTGGGGTTTTAAAAGAAACAGATTGGTTTCTTCTAGAAATCTTTGTCTATAAACAATTTGGCTATGTACTATATCTTTCTCTTCTGTGTCATTGGATTTTCAATTACTCTGGTTTCTAAAATATAAATATTTCTTGAAATTCATTATCTTCTAATTTCTTGTCTTCATTCTCTTTATTTTCCCTTGAGAATAGATTTATTAAATCAATTGAATTTTCAGGAGAGAATAAAAATAAACAGAAAAATCCCCATTTTTTAAAATTATTAATGTTCATGAGTATATCTATGTGGATAAGATGTGCATATTCAACAGAATATGTGCATTTGACAGTGTAGTTTATGATGAAAATGTTGAAATCCTTCATTGTTCTTTCTGCAAACTAGTTAAGAAAGCTTTCATAGGGATATGGGTTGGGACCTTTGCTCAGATGATAAAGAGCAATCTAAGCTGACATATGTCAAAATGTATTTGAGGAAGAATGAGAAATGGGTCACCACAGAGAATGAACTGCCAGAAAATAAGATGACAAGTCTTATCAGACCACATGATGTGAGTGGGGAGAAGTGAGAAAAGGACGAGATTCTTACTGTCAAATATGCTGATTATGAAGTATGAAATTATACAATGTCATTTAGGATATGTACTGCCAGAGTCAGTGCAGAAATCACACTATTCGATTCAAAAAATTCCATTAGTCTGCATTGCATCATAATGCAAATTGATAAGAAGCTGGGTGGGATGGTAGATTTGTGAGATTTACAGTGACAATTTCTGTATGACCAGGTATATGTCCCAAACATCATGTTGTAGTCTCATATTCACACAGGTATCCAGATTTCTCTGAGGTATCTCTGACCTCTCTATGTACAAAGCTGCAGTTGAAGGACAAGGGCTTTTGCTAACATAAAGCAGAAAAATTGGACAAGATAAACGTTAAGTGTTTTGGTGGAATAAAGTAAAAGGACTATAAAAGAGACCTTTATTGTGGGCATAGGGAAGACCACAGGACATGAGAAGTGGAGCTCCTGAGGGCCTGGCCAGGAAAAGAGTGACTACATAGGCCAAAGTGGGGCTAAGGGGGCAGTCTGTGTGACGTGGCAGAAAGTGATTGGGCAAGAGGCAGGAACAAAGAAACAGGATATAGGAAGTTGAAAGGAAGTAGGAAGTTGTTATTTGACCAGGGAGGAGGAAGGCAGGAGATAGCACATGGCCTCCAGGGGCCTGTGCCATGTTGGCTGGCCACTGTAATGACGTGGAAGAAATTTTATTAATGATAAGTTTTTGACAGTGTTACAGCAGAGAAACAGGCAGAAGGAAAAAGGAAAAAGAGATTTATGACAAAGAGAAAGGGGCTTTATTATCTTGGAGGACACAGAGAGAATTTCAGGAAGATAAGGAATTCTCTGGATTGGAACAAATGGAGGCTAAGGCTTTTGTGGCATTTTTCCAGGGGTGGAGTTTGAAGAGAATATTTAGACACAGCTGAGGAGCTGGTTGGGGCCTTCCCTGAGGCGGCAGGTAAGGTGAAAGGAAATTGCACCCTGGGCTGAGTTGAAGAAGAAGAAGGGGGGGGTGGTCTCTGGGAAGATGAGCTGTTGTTTTAAGGGCTTCCGTACTATTGGATACCACTATAATAATTCAGCAATTCAGACGAGGGCCATAACCTATCAATTAAGGCAGAAAAACCATTAATAAAGATGTTTTAGCATAAAGTGAAGATGAAAAATATAGAAATATGAAAAATTTAAAGAACTTTTTGATACACCAGCACATAAGTTTCTCTGAAAATCCCCAGCACTCCTTCCCTTGATTTAGTGGTAACTCAGTGGCACACAGAGAATGTTTTATTAGTAGACTATGTCTATGCAGTGAATGCTTTCAATGCTAGGACAAAATACCCAACACAAAATACCTAAAGAAGACGACTTTGGCTCACAGTTCAGAGGGTCCCATCCATTCTTGACTAATGCTAAGGCTTAAACATGGTAGAAGGGCATGATGGGACAAAGTAGAGACTCCCTGGATGCCAGAAGCAGAGAACAGGTTAAATCATGTGCAGGTCACACTCTCCAAATGTGGGACCCCAGTGACCCATGTCCAGTGGACCCCACCTCCTGCCAGCACATCTAGTCATGAATATTGGTGGATTAATCCACTGACTCTATAGTATCTATGAGAGCCAGTCACCTGGCATATGCCTCTTTAATTCACTCAAGTTGAGAAGCGTAACCATCCCAGTTTAAATTTGATGCTAATATTGTAGGCAGTTGAAGTTCAATAGAAATATTATAAGTAATCAGACAGGGCTAGTGCCTCAAGGAGAAAGCACAGAAGACAAGATACCTTGCATCTGTAAGAGAGGCAGATGCTCCTGCTGTGGGCCAGACTATAGACAAGGTCGAATAACAAATGCATATCTCCCTAAAGATAAACATCCAGGATTGATCACCACCTTGAGGAAGCCAGGAAGAGTCACTAATCCAACTGCTACTAGCTGGCTACTGGATAAGCTCCTGGTACACTCACATCCACTGCTACGTGACTTGCTTTCCAATTTGGTTCTGGATCTAATCAATTTTACCTGAGCACTGGTGATTGTTACCTTATTGGCTGACCATAGTTTCGCCCCACCTCATGCTCACCTAATTGAGTTCCCATGTTCTCCACCTTGTTCTTAAAATTGATTCTTTGCCTTTACAGAACATAAACTTGGTCCAGGTACTTTTAGGTTGGGGATTTCATTCCCCTACATCAGTACTGTAATTGATACTCTAAAAATATGCTTATTGAATCTAAATTATATCAGTTTTTAGATACAGCACCTACATATTTATGTTTATAACTTATGCATATTAAAATAGGACTACAGGGGCAAATTCAATCCAATAACCATTCTCAGTCTTAGGATGATATTAGGGAGAGAAAGTAATGTGATAAATAGGTAACAGGTTCAGAAAAGTGTATTGGCAAACAAAAGCAAAGGCTGTAATGCAAAGCATGCAGATCTTAGAGTCTGGAGATACTTTGTACTACATAGGTAGTTTATTATTTTATGGATTACAACAATAAACCTTTATCCTCATATCAGACACCTGTTTGTTACTTGCAATAATTATTTATTTTCAAAAATTATTTATTTATTTATTTACTCATTTATTTAATTACTTACTTATTTCATACAGGGTCTTCCTACACAGCTCAGACTCATAGTCATCCTCCTGTTTCAGCCTCCTCAGTTCTGGGATTACAGGCATGTGCCACCATGCCTGGTTTCTGTGGCCGGCTCCTTGAGGGGTCAGCACAGCTTGAGGTACCGGGGGTGGGCCCTCGGTCCTTGGCTTGCCACGTAGACACTTAGACCACCAAACTATCTCCTCAGCCTGCAACTAATGAAATAACTTTTAAAATCCTGTAAATTCAGTACTTATTTTATCATCATCTAGTCTCAGATAAGGAAACTTAAGTTACCAATAGATCAGGAAATTTCTATCAGGTTATCCAGCTATAAATGTTTAAATTAGATTTATAACTATTTTCTGGCTCAAATCTCTTAGTCTTCTGCTCATGAAAGAAATGGGCACCCAAAGATACAAAGGGACTAGAGTTGTTAAAAAAACAGTGGCCCAGATTCATATTTCTTAGCCCCAATTAATGATATTAAGCATTGACTAATATTAATGACTATGAGGTTTACCCAGCTTTGCATGTTAATGCCATTAACTTGCTAGTTTTGAGTTATTAAAATGTGAGGGTCTGCAGACTGACTTTTTTTTTTTTTTTTTGAACCAAGGGTTGAACTCAGGCCCTTGTACTTGCCAGGGAAGAGCTTATCCCACTGAGCCATCTTCCTGGCCTTGGACATTGTTTTCTAACATTTGTCTTTTGCGTGCTAGACCACAATTTTTTTTATTTTTGTTTTTGCAGAAGAGTCTACAGGGTGTTCAGGGTCTCACTATTAGATCAAACTAGTAGTGGTTCTCCTGTATACAGTCTTTCATGTGCTGGGATTGCAAGTGCGCACCACCATGCCCAGGCTCAGTTGCTGTCTCAGCACATCCCAGGGCCGGGACAGGCACAGCAGGCCTGGGTGTTGAACCGCTGGCCCCTGCACCTGCTTGTAAGCACTTTAATCTGCTGAACTACTTTGCCAGTGCTGTGCTAGATCACAATTTATTTTTGACTTATCACTTAATTTTCACAAAGCCACAGTATCACACGTTACATTAAATTAGATAATTTCTCATATCATGTCCAAATTAAATTAGGACACAATATGAGAAATTATTCAGAACCCCAATGCCATTAAATTTCTATTTTTTTATTTTTTATTTATTTGTTTTTGGTAGGAGAGTTACAACAATTAATACTTTGCATATTGTCTTTGTAGTAGTCGTTTCATAGCATAGGATGCAGACTTGATATCCTTCCCAAACACTATTAGTACAAATCTTTCTTCAGTTATTTTTTTTTTTTTTTTGGTACAGAACACCTTGTTCACACACTGCTATATTTTTTCTGTTTATAAGGTCCAGTGAATTAAGAGAAAGTAGCTATATATCCATCCTAACCATCTTGCATATACAGATACAAAATGGTTCTTCATTTGTATCTCCTTTTTTCTTTAGTTTTGTCAGAGATGGGCATTCCACTGCCATCCAAACATTGTAGGTGCATGAATTCAGCAACATACTCCAATATATATTCCAGCAGTCCACAATAGTAGTGGACTATGTTAGTCACCAAACCTTGCTCTTTTAGCCCTATGAGTTTTGCTTCTCTTTTTGTTTTTGATATCTTTGGATAGTTTGATTCTTTTCACAGCAGTGAAAATTCATTTTTAACTTGAAATGCATGTCAATTCTGTGAGCTAAAACACAATGCGCTTTCATTACTGGAACTTTCATTTGGCCTTTCTAAGTGAGGTTGTGAATTAATAAAACACTCGTCAATACAAACCAGAACAACGTTCCCTGTATCGTATGTATTGCTGGGTGCACATTATCATTTCTCAGTTCCTATGAATATTTATCCTTATTACAAATGTATGCACAGCTAGTGTTTACTGAAGAGATGAGTAGTTTTGCAAGTAAAAGTTGTAATTTTTATATCCAGTCATATTTCAACCTTACATTTCCAAAAGGGAGCCTTTTGCTAGAAACTCTTCTGTAACACTTCCTTCTTTTTCTCTTTTATTCTTGAAGCTCTGCAGCTAACTGTAATGACTGCAAAATATTTAGGTAATTTTAGATGTTGGAGACCAAATAGAATAATACATGAAAGCAATAAATAAGTAAGAAGACAAATCGCATCTGGAGACAGACTGATGGTGGGGATTTTACAAAAGGATTGACCACAGAGGTTTTAAAATCCATTTGTTAGTTCTTATTTGTGGTGGAGAGGTTCTTAAACAGGGTAACCTGAGAAGCCTCAGAAGAACAGAGGAAGTGGTGAGGAAGGGTCAGCGACCCAGTCAGGTACAGCGGGCACAATGAGAAATCCTGAGCTTTTGGAGGGAATAGGCGGGGAAATGATTCCATCTCTGGCTGCCTCCCGAAGCCCCGCTGGGCTGTGGACATGCCTGGCCCCAGGGAAATCGTGTTCTTCTGACAACTAGGCATGTTCTGCTTCATCACTCTCTACAGCCTGGGAATTCTTCTGCCCCTGCTGCAAGTTGTGTTCTTAGGGGGATTTGATAAAACCATGTGGCACACAGAGCTGGGCCACACCAGCACCACGCCTTGTACAAGGGGACCAGAAGGACCCTACAGAGTGTTACATTCTTCTTTGCATCACTTCTGTTTTTACATAATATTGCTTGAAAAAATTTAATGATGTCATTTCGATGCATGTCTGTGTATATACTTCTGTGCATGTCAATCATCTTAACTTTAAAATATTTCTAATTGTGGACACTAACGTTTTATTGATGACTAATTCATGTGACAGACATGTGACCCCAGTCTTCTTTATAATGTGTTCATTCAAAGGACATTTAGCTCTACAGAGAATTAATTAGCATGTAATTCTCAGTCTATCATCTAGTGTTAATTAACAGTTAAGCCATCTTATTGTGCATGACCTGGTGATTTGAATACAGTGTTCTATTTTAGAGATCTTAAGGGAAAGGAACTTAAAAGTGTCTTCAGCTTAGGTTTTTGAAAATAAAATATGGAATCGCAGCACCGAATCCCTCGTGTTTTCTTTAACTGCTGTGCATTTTCCCCACTTTGCTGCTTCCAAAGTCCGTGTCATCTGCATGATGTCCTTCTTCGCTGATAAAACAGGACCAGAATGAACTACCAGCTGAAAAGAACAAAATGAGTTTTCACATGAATAGTAAAGCAAAAACATTTACATGTTTATCTTATTCATAATTCTTAGGAGAATAATATTTAGTACCATTGATGTGTGAATCTATGTGATGAGCTAAATTTACTATTTTCTATGTGTTTAAATGTATGTTTGACTGGCATAGGATCCTTTTAGGAAGAGAAATCTGTGAAGTCCACTCACGAAAAGTAGGTTCTGGGTTGCTTTTGTTAATATTCTTCAAGTGTTAATCCAATGGTTGTGGAACTGAAAATTTGATTATTTCATATACAATTCCTGTAGAAGCTAAGTTTTTAGTAGATTCTCTTCTTCACTATAATAGAGAACAAGGGAGGAACAAGAACTTAGTCTGAATCATTCAAATTTATCCTTTAAAAACACAATTAAAGCGCACATATTTAACCTGTCAGAAATTGAGAAACTTACAGAATTGAAAAATGGCCATGTGGCTCTCCGAGACTCACCAGCATGCATGGCAGGAAGGCCTTGGCACCCGCCTGTGCTCCTGGCCGGTTCTTCACAGCTGCCTCTTCAGGCATGGCCTTCCTCATACCAAACTTTGGTCTTTCCTTTGCTTTCAGTTTAGTTCACAACTTTCTTAGATTAATAAAAAGGCGAAAGCAATAAAATATACTGCTTCAAAATGAATTTCATGGCTTTTGATTTATTAGCTTGAAAAGTGGCTGTAATTGCATCGTCATCTTCATGAAAAAGCAGTTTGCATGTATGTAGCTCAGAAAGGACGCTTACCACAGTATTTCATTGGATTCTCACAAAATCTCAGAACAGATACTGTTATCTAGAAAAGAAGAAAAAATTAGATATCAAAGCCAATGGGTGTTGAAGAGAATAATTAACCTTGGGTGCTCGATTCCTGCATGCAGTGCTCCCCCTCCGGAGGGCACTGGAGGAAACAGGCCTGAAATCCCCTGCTGATGTTTCATGGTCCACCTTGGGAATACCAAGTTGGAAAAATGAAGAGTAGGAAAAAGAAGGCGATCTTAGGTGAATTTGTTGTACAATCATCCATCATGTGACCGTCTGGAATCCTGGAGTGCATCAAGGATTTGTACTTTTTTAAGCTTCATTTCTCACATTGCACCTTCACAGTGCAGCCTGAGGGTATCTGTGGCACTGTGCCTCCAGGGTGTGTGACACAGGTGCCATGAAGACACTGCTGTCCTTAAACAATTTAGCAAAACAGAATGGAAAGTTTCTTTCTTCAATTTAGAGTGCAAACTTCAGAACAGTAATAGACATGGGTTCCTGAATTATAAGAGAATGGAGTCTTAATCGGGCTTTTACTCCTATAATGAGATATCGGAGGCTGGGAAATGTGTAAGAAAAGCAGCATTGAAATTTCCAGTTCTGAAATCAGTATTGCTAATG
This sequence comes from Ctenomys sociabilis, assembly GCA_004027165.1. Taxonomy (NCBI): domain Eukaryota; kingdom Metazoa; phylum Chordata; class Mammalia; order Rodentia; family Ctenomyidae; genus Ctenomys; species Ctenomys sociabilis. The sequence goes on from PVKA01012776.1 coordinate 56,878, forward strand.
CTATGGTGAGAAGCCCATGGTAGTGAGCACCTGAGTTGGAGCATGTGTCACAGAGAGAGAGATCATGTG